>JBBAXF010000068.1:124901-196763 GCA_037837765.1 Delichon dasypus | reverse complement strand
CTCCTGGTTTATTTATGGAAAAGCATAAATACGAAACACCGTAAAATCCATAAAAATAAACCCGGGGAAAGCCAGGAGAAGCGGGGGAGGACACGAATCCCATCTCCCGGGGAAGGGGGAGGTGGATCCGGGATGGGATAATCACGGCATCTCCGCATCTCCTCGTTCCTCCCCGACCTCCTTCCCTGCCTCCCTCCCTCCTCTTCCCTGTTTTTTTTTTTTTGCTCCATCGCCTCCCCCTCTTTTCGGAGCCGCTGTCATCACGTTGTCACCCAGCGATGCTGAGCTGGGCTCGGAGTGAGATGGAAAAAAAAATCCGGAGGGAAAAGAAGGGGGAAAAAACCCATCGTAACGTTCCAAATCCACCCCAAAAAACTCGATTTGCCATCCCGATAACGCAAAAAACCTGGGAATTTATTCCTAAGCCGGAGGCGGTTTGGGCGGGAGGAGCTGAGAGCGGAGCCTGAGCCAGCAAAGGGAAGGGAGATCATGGAATTGGGGAGGTCAGGAGAGATCTCCAAGGTCGGGGAGTCCAAAGGTGAACCCGGCACTGCCCCAAGGGGTTTGGAACGCTGCCAGGGATGGACTTCCATCGTTTCCTCGGGAAAAAATGGAGAAGGAAGTGAGGAGATGGGGCAAACCTTGCTGGGGGCTTCGGGAAGGAAAGGCCAAGTCAGGCTTTAGGAAAGAGAAGGCCAAGTTGGGTTTTAGGAAGGAAAAGGCCAAGTTGAGTTTTAAGAAGGAAAAGGCCGAGTCAGGCTTTAGGAAAGAACAGGTCAAGCCAGGCTTTAGGAAAGAGAAGGCCAAGTTGGTTTTAGGAAGGAAAAGGCCAAGTCAGGCTTTAGGAAAGAACAGGCCGAGTCAGCCTTTAGGAAAGAACAGGTCAAGCCAGGCTTTAGGAAAGAACAGGCCAAGTTAGGTTTTAGGAAGGAAAAGGCCAAGTCAGCCTTTAGGAAAGAACAGGCCGAGTTGGGTTTTAGGAAGGAAAAGGCCAAGTTGGGTTTGGGGAAGGAAAAGGCCAAGTTGGGTTTTAGGAAGGAAAAGGCCAAGCCAGGCTTTAGGAAAGAACAGGCCAAGTTGGGTTTTAGGAAAGAATAGGCCAAGTTGGGTTTTGGGATGGAGAAGGCCAAGTTGGGTTTTAGGAAGGAAAAGGCCAAGTCAGGCTTTAGGAAAGAACGGGCCAAGTTGGATTTTGGGATGGAGAAGGCCAAGTCAGGCTTTAGGAAAGAACAGGCCGAGTCAGCCTTTAGGAAAGAACAGGCCGAGTCAGGCTTTAGGAAAGAACAGGTCAAGCCAGGCTTTAGGAAAGAGAAGGCCAAGTTGGGTTTTAGGAAGGAAAAGGCCAAGTCAGGCTTTAGGAAAGAACAGGTCAAGCCAGGCTTTAGGAAAGAACGGGCCAAGTTGGATTTTGGGTGGAGAAGGCCAAGTCAGGCTTTAGGAAAGAACAGGCCAAGTTGGGTTTAAGAAAGAGAAGGCCAAGTTGGGTTTGGGAGGAAAAGGCCAAGTCAGGCTTTAGGAAAGAACAGGCCAAGTTGGGTTTTAGGAAGGAAAAGGCCAAGTCAGGCTTTAGGAAAAGACAGGCCGAGTCAGCCTTTAGGAAAGAATAGGCCAAGCCAGGCTTTAGGAAAGAACAGTCAAGCCAGGCTTTAGGAAAGAGAAGGCCAAGCTGGGTTTTAGGAAGGAAAAGGCCAAGTCAGCCTTTAGGAAAGAACAGGTCAAGCCAGGCTTTAGGAAAGAACGGGCCAAGTTGGATTTTGGGATGGAGAAGGCCAAGTCAGGCTTTAGGAAAGAACAGGCCAAGTTGAGTTTTAAGAAGGAAAAGGCCGAGTCAGGCTTTAGGAAGGAGAAGGCCAAGCCAGGCTTTGGGAAGGAAAAGGCAAATGGGGATCTAGAAAGGAAGAAGGAGCCAAGTCAGGATTGAGGAAGGAAGAGCCAACCAGACTTTAGGAAAGAAAGGCCTCTGGAGAAAAAGACCAAGTCAGGCTTTAAGAAGGAAGAGCCAAGCCGGGCTCGGGGACAAAAAAAGGTCTTAGGAATGAAGTCAGGCTTTAGGAATGAAGAGCCAAGCCGGGCTTTAGCCCGTGCCAGGCCGGGATTAAACCTCTTTACAAAGCAGTAAGGCAGATCCCCTCCGGTTTATGGCTTTCCTCCCTTTCCCTGCTTTTCCTGCTGCAGCCTGTGGATTTCCCTTTCCTCCCTTTCCCTGCTTTTCCTGCTGCAGCCTGTGGATTTCCCTTCCTCCCTTTCCCTGCCTTTCCTGTGGCAGCCTGTGGCTGACACGGGCAGGGACAAATGAGAGCGTTTAGGCGCTAATTAGGCACTAATGACCCGCTCAGGAGGTCTCAGGAAATGGCAATTTGTCGTGTTCTCGCCAAGCCCGGGGGAAGCGCGGCCGAGTCATTGACCCCATTATGGACTCGGCCTCCTCCAGACGAATAAAAACCCGCTTTATTCCCGAGGTTTTTTTCCGCTGGGAATAAAAACCCGCTTTATTCCCGAGGGTTTTTTTCCAGGCCAAGGCTCTCGGAGCAGAGCCAAGAGGTTTTTCTGGGGTGCTCAGGGGGTGCAGCGCTGCCTTTGCTGAGCCGACGCAGGGAAATAAAAAGGGTTTAGCCCCAGATTTTCCCCGGCTTTTCTTCCCCCAGAAGAGCCTTTGGAAAATGTTAAAACCTCTCCCCATCCCTATTTATAGAGGATATTTATAGAGGGAAGGAATTGATTGTACTTTTGAGGGGAGGAGAAAACGGCGGTTTGGTCCAAGTTTCAGATTTAAACTCTGCCAAGCTCCTTTGGTTTTAACGAGAGCTGGGCTGGAGCCAAACCTCAGCGTCCCTCTCTGCTTCCCCTGGATCCGGGAGAACCCAAACCCGGCCTGGATGGGATCCCGCCCTCCTGGGAAGGAGTCGCGTGAAAAACGCCAATCTTGAAAGTTTAATAGTAAATAAAACAGTTATAAAAATAGAATTAGAGTAAAAAAAAAAAAATCGAACAATTCTGGTTAGGACAATGCGAGACAATAAAAACAAAGTTACAGATGTCTGGGTGCAAAAAGCTCCGAGAAGGACCCCCGTTAACAAAGGATTATCTCTTAAAATCTCTTAAAATCTCTTTAAATCACCTGTTGAGTATTCATACATTTCATACCTGACGCATAAATTCCATTCAAACAAAGAATTCTCTCTGGTCAGTGTCAATTCTTTTTTCCTTTAATCTCTACGGCGTCTTCAGGGCTGAGCGAGGCAGGAGAAGTTGGCCTCTTCTGATAAGGAAGCAATAAATTCTTTTTCTCGGAAAGATTCACGTTTTCCCTGCGGCTGCTGTACAAAAACTACATTTTAACTACAAAACTACATTTACCACAATACCAAAATATTAATACAACATTACTAATCGATACAACATAACACAAATAGTGAATATTTTGCGTAGAGCCGTATAATAATGCGCTTTTCCCAAAGCCGGATCGGGGGCGGAGCGGTTTTGGCAGCTCCAGGCCTGGCACCGGCAGCGTTGGGTTTCTGCCTCACATCCCAATCCAAGCTTTTCCTCCCTTCCAGCTGATTCCTCCCTTCCAGTTGACTTCCTTCCCTGTGGGTGCCAGCGGGATCCAGGTGCTCCTCAGGAAAAGGATGGGAAAAAAAAGGCAGGAATTGGCTTTTGGGGCTGTCCTGGCACCGAAGGAGAAAACCAAGGTGGGTTCATCTTCTCCTCACCTTCACCTTCACCTTCACCTCACCTTCACCTTCACCTTCACCTTCACCTTCACCTTCACCTTCACCTTCACCTTCACCTTCACCTTCACCTCACCTTCACCTTCACCTTCACCTTCACCTTCACCTTCACCTTCACCTTCACCATCCAAGGCGGGGTTTGGACAATCCCAACTCAACTGCGACTGTCGCGCTCCGGAGGAGGAAAGGGAGAGGTTTGAGGGGGAGGAGAGGACATGAATTCTGGATAACAGTGCTCCAAAGGCTCGGATCTCACCGTGGGAATTCGCACAGCCTGCTCTGGCACCGGGATCGTCCCCACAGGCACCAAACCCCGGGAAAACTCATCCCTCTCCCGCCTCATCCCGCCCCAGAGCTCCGTGTGGATTCGGCCGTCGGGATCATGGAATCCTCATTAATTACCTGGGCTGGGATCATCTCCGGTCTGGGATCATCTCCCGGTGCCACCACGGTGTCTCCTCACGCCCTTAATGTGCTGTGACTTCCGCCTCAATCCTGGGATCGACGCCACCGATCCGGTCCCCGACCTGTCACGGAGCCTTAAAATCACCCAGGGACAGCTCCGGGGAAAACCGCGGCGCGGA
Source organism: Delichon dasypus (assembly GCA_037837765.1). NCBI lineage: Eukaryota > Metazoa > Chordata > Aves > Passeriformes > Hirundinidae > Delichon > Delichon dasypus. The sequence goes on along the minus strand of JBBAXF010000068.1, from coordinate 192,448 downwards.
GAAGGGCGGGAATAATTCACAGAAGCGGACAGTGCGGGAGCGGATCCCGGGGGAATGGGATGAGTGGGATGGGGAGGGCTCAGCAGATCCATTGGAAAAGGGGAAAGGTGGAGAGGCTGATTAATTAATTAATTGATGTAAAAACGAGAGGTTTGGTGTTGCAGAGGTGTTCTCGTCTCCAGCCTTTGCTTCCCAAAAGGAAAATTCCCATGTTTTTGTAGGATTAGGGGGAACGGAGGGATGGTTTTCAAAAAAAAAATCCCCAAAAAAATCCCCCCAAAAAGAGAGGAGAGATCCAGCACAAAACAGGGCAGGGAGTGAATTCCAGGGGAATGGGATGAGCGGGATGGGGAGCGCTCAGCGGATCCATTGGAAAACGGGAAAGGTGGGAGATGCTGATAAATTAATTAATGAAGAGAAGAACGAGAGGTTTGGTGCTGCAGAGGTGTCCTTGTCTCCAGCCTTTGCTTCCCAAAAGGAGAATTCCCATTTTTTTGTAGGATCATGAGCATTATGCACAACAAAACCCTCGCTGGCAAATCCCAAAAAAGGAGAGGAGAGATCCAGCACACGGCAGGGCAGGAACAGGCCTTATAGAGGGATTATTCCCAAAAAAATACACTCATCCCAAATCTCCCCTTTCCCCCAAACCCTAAAATCCAGGAAAAGCCGACAGCCGTGAAAATCCCCCTTGGAAAGGGAAGGAAACGCCCCAGAACGAGGCTTTGCTCCTACTCGAGAGCTTCCCAAGCTCGCTAGAATTTATTTTTCCCATTTTCCCAGCAAATACAACTGGGAATGGCACAAAATCAGTTCAGGACATGGGGATGGAACAAAATCCATCCCAATCCCAGTTTGGGACATGGGGATGGAACAAAATCCTTCCCAGTCCCAGTTGGGATGACACAAATCCCATCCCAATCCCAGTTTGGCCATAGGGACGGAACAAAACCATCCCCATCCCCGTTCAGGACATGGGAATGGAACAAAATCCATCCCAATCCCAGCTGGGGACATGGAACAAAACCCATCCCAATCCCTGTTTGGCCATAGGGTTGGAACAAAATCCATCCCAATCCCAGTTCAGGATGGAACAAATCCCATCCCAATCCCAGTTCAGGATGGAACAAATCCCATCCCAATCCCAGTTTGGGATGGAACAAAACCCATTCCGGTCTTAGTTTGGGATGACACAAATCCCATCCCAATCCCTGTTTTGGCCATAGGGTTGGAACAAAATCCATCCCAATCCCAGTTTGGGGTGGAACAAATCCCATCCCAATCCCAGTTTGGGATGGAACAAAATCCCATCCCAATCCAGTTTGGGGTGGAACAAATCCCATCCCAATCTTAGTTTGGGATGACACAAATCCCATCTCAATCCCAGTTTGGCCATAAGGATGGAACAAAATCCATCCCAATCCCAGTTTAGGATGGAACAAAACCCATCCCAATCCCAGTTTGGGACATGGGGATGGCACAAATCCCATCCAATCCCAGTTTAGGATGGAACAAATCCCATCCCAGTCCCAGTTTTGGGATGGCACAAATCCCATCCCAATCCAGTGAAATCCTGGCTTGTTGTAGAGGAAGCGTCATGGATGATCTCAGGTTGGGACGGGGCCTGCATCGCATTCCAGGAGCATCCACAGGATAATCGGCTCCTCCTGACGCTTCAATCCCATTTTTTGGTTTATTTCCAAGTTATGGAGGATCAGTTTTCCCTTTTTTCCTTTCCCGGAAGCAAAATCCGGGGTTGAGCAGGAGAGGGAGACACCCAAGATCATCCCAGGGATTTTCCAGGGCTGAACACGGAATCGATGCTCCGGAACTTTTTTTTTTGGATAAACACGAGGTGGGGGAGGAACTGGTTGTTTCTGGGACCTGGAGAATCCCAAACAAAGTCATTCCAAGGTCATTCCAAGGTCATTCCCACCAGGAGCCGCCGATCCGTGCTCATGGATCCACTCCGGCTCTGGAAAGGGATTTTTAAGGTTAAAACCCAAATATTCCTCCTCACTCCGGGCATCGAATCCAAGGGTTTGTCGCTCATTCCATGGGGTCAAATCCCACTTCCGGAGCTCCAGATCCCAAATTTTCCATCCACGTGGACAGAGGGCCCAGGAGTGGGGTCCAGCCCTTGGGACCAACCCCCTCCATCCCATAAATTCCTTTTCCCATTGCAAAATTCCTTTATTTCCTCTGCAAAATTCCTTACTCCCTTGCAAAATTCCTTATCCCCGCCATAAATTCCTATTCCCTCCAGAAAATCCCCTTTTCCTTTGCAAAATTCCTTATTCTCTTGCAAATTTCTTTATCCCCCCCACAAAATTCCTCATTCCCTCTGCAAATTCCCTTATTCCTTTACAAAATTCCTTATTCCTTTCCAATATTCCCTTTTTCCTCTGCAGAATTCCTTTTTCTTTACAAAATTCCCTTGTTCCTTTCCAATATTCCTTATTCCTTTGCAGAATTCCTTATTCCCTCCACAAATTCCCTTATTCCTTTCCAAAATTCCTTTTTCCTTGTACAAAATTCCTTTCTCCTTTACAAAATTCCTTATTCCTTTCCAATATTCCTTTTTCCCTTGCAGAATTCCTTATTCCTTGCACAAAATTCCTTTTTCCTTGTACAAAATTCCTTTTTCCTTTACAAAATTTCTTATTCTTTTCCAATATTCCTTATTCCTTTGCAGAATTCCTTATTCCCTCTGCAAATTCCCTTATTCCTTTCCAAAATTCCCTTTTTCCTTGTACAAAATTCCTTCTCCTTTACAAAATTCCTTATTCCTTTCCAATATTCCTTTTTCCCTTGCAGAATTCCTTATTCCTTTATAAAATTCCTTTTCTCCTTGTACAAAATTCCTTTTTCCTTTACAAAATTCCTTATTCTTTTCCAATATTCCTTATTCCTTTGCAGAATTCCTTATTCCCTCCGCAAATTCCCTTATTCCTTTCCAACATTCCCTTTTTCCTTGTACAAAATTCCTTTCTCCTTTACAAAATTCCTGTATTCCTTTGCAGAATTCCTTATTCCTCCTCTACAAAGCTCCAGGAAAACTCCATGGAAGGGGTCCAGCGCTACAAAGATTTTCCATCTTTTTCCCAAAGCTGATGGTTCTGGAGGCCTTTTCCAAGCTTGGTGGCTCCAGCAGGGAGAAATTCCCAATTCCCAATTCCGGCTCCTGGCACACATGGAATTGCAGATAAGGACATCTCCCTATTCCCACGGCTCCTCTGCCACGTTTTTCCCGCTGATAACGGGAATGGAGGAGTTTAATTTAACGGATTCCTGTGTTTATTCCCTGCCAGCTCCTGGAAACGCCTGGAATGAGCAATTCCTTTAAAATCAGAGGGAGAGAGGCGGGGGAAAAAAAGGATGGGAAAATAAGAGAGATTACGCTTGGAGCAAGGGATGCTCCAGGAAAATCGGGAATTTCTGGATAGAAATTGGCTTCACCTGGATCTAAATTTCCCTGTGCTGGTCCAGCATCCATGAGGGAACATTCCCGGGAAATCTGAGAGGATGGAGGAGGGAAAAGCACAGGGATGGGAACAGGTCTGGAAGCGATTCCAACATCTTTTTTCCCGGCATCTCCCTGGGGCTGGATGGAAGAGTGGGAAATGAGGAAAAATATGGAAAAATTCAGTTTTGGGATGTGGATTTGTGGATTGAGTGGGAAAACGCTCTGGGAACAAGTGGGAGGAGGATTCCCAAAGTAAAAAAATTCCATCCATCCCTGGGGAATTCCATGATTTCCCTGCAGAGCCGGAATTCGGGGAGGCAAAAATCCGCCCTTGGAAGTGGGAAGCTCAAGGATCCTCATCCCGTTCCCCGCAGGAGTTGGAAAATCGGAGCCAAGGCCGAGCTGGGACACTCTGGAATGGGAGTGAAAGGACAACGGCAAAACTGATGATTATCCTTCAAAATAAAGGGATTTATCCCAAAATATTCCCAAAGCCAGGTTGGAATGGGAGGGTGGGGAAGGACAATGTCAGAAATTATGAATATCCATCCAAAAAATGGGGAATTATCCCAAAAATATCCCAAAATATCCCCAAACCAGGCTGGAATGGGAGGGCGGAGAAGGACGATGCCAACAATTATGATTATCCATCCAAAAAAAAGGGATTTATCCTAAAAATATCCCAAAATATCCCAAAATATCCCAAAATATCCCCAAACCAGGCTGGAATGGGAGGGTGGGGAAGGACAATGCCAACAATTATGATTATCCATCCAAAAATTGGGGATTTATCCCAAAATATCCTTAAACCAGGCTGGAATGGGAGGGTGGGGAAGGACAATGCCAAAACTGATGATTATCCTTCAAAAAAAACAGGGATTTATCCCAAAATATCCCCGCTAAGCCAAGATCTGGAGTTAAGCTGGATCCAATCCCGGTTTTCCCAGTTCCTCCCACTGTTCCATGCACCGACTCCACGGTTTTTTAGGGAAAAAACCGGCCGGATTTCGCTCCAATCCCAAGGGAGGCCGTAACGCCTCCATTATCCAGCTCCCAAATCCCTCGGAATGATCCCATTAACCGCTCTTCCCTCCCTTTTAGCTCCCAGCTCATCCCATTACGGCTCCCAGCTCATCCCGTTACGTCAATTCCCATTTTCCTCCCAGCCCATTAAAAGCTGGAATTAGGCTTTTAGTCCCGGCTCCAAATGGAACAGCTCCATCGATTCTCTGGAATGTTCTGCCTCTAAAAGGTTCCCAAACGTGCCGGGAATGCAGCGTTTCCCAGCTTTCCAGCCCCATCCAAGCCTCATTCCTCACCCCTTTGTGAAATCCCTGATTCTCTCTGCAGAATTCCTCACTCCCTCCACAAAATCCCTGATTCCCTCTCCAAACCCCCAGGAAAACTCAAAAATTCCCATATTTTTCCACAGTTGATGGTTTTGGAGGCCTTTTCCAAGCTTGGAGGTTACAGCAGGGAGGAATTCCCAATTCCCAACTCCCAATTCTGGATTCCCAACTCCCAATTCCCAATTCCTAATTCCCAATTCCCTATTCCTTATTCCCAATTCCCAACTCCCAATTCCCAATTCCTAATTACCAGTTCCCAATTCCCTATTCCCGATTCCCTATTCCCAGTTCCCAACTCTCTATTCCCAATTCCCAATTTCCCATTCCCAGTTCCCAATTCCCGATTCCCTGTTCCCAGTTCCCAATTCCCAATTCCCCGTTCCCAGTTCCCAGCTCTCTATTCCCAATTCCCAATTTCCGATTCCCAATTCCCAATTCCCGATTCCCAATTCCCAATACCCAATACCCAATACCCAATACCCAATACCCAATTCCCTATTCCCAATTCCCAATTCCCAATTCCCAGCTCTCTATTCCCAGTTCCCTATTCCCAATTTCCAACTCTCTATTCCTAATTCCCAGTTCCCAATTCCCAACTCCCAACTCTCTATTCCCTATTCCCAATTCCCAACTCTCTATTCCCAATTCCCAACTCCCAATTCCCAGCTCCCAATTCCCAGTTCCCAACTCCCAATTCCCAATTCTCTATTCCCAATTCCCAACTCCCAACTCCCAGTTCCCAGCTCCCAATTCCCAATTCCCTGTTCCCAATTCCCAATTCCCTATTCCCTGTTCCCAACTCTCTATTCCCAATTCCCTATTCCCAGTTCCATAAGGTTCCCAAACGTGCCGGGAATACGGGGTTTTCCTCCTTTCCAGCCCCATCCAAGCCGGAATTTCCATCCATGAAAAACCAACTGAAGAAAAAATTCCACGGAATTTTTGTTCCCTTTCCTCGGGAAAAGCTCGGCTGGGCCTCCCCCACTTTCGGGGTTTCTGCCACAGAGGGGTAAAAACCAAGGGAAAAAAAAAAAGGCGGATTTTTTTTGGATTTTCCCACAAAATTCCCAGATTCCCTATGTTTTGCAGCAGCTGTTGGTGCAACGCAGCACCAGCTCCGTGCTGGAGGGGACTTGGAGCAATTCCCGCTTCCCAAATTAATGCCCTAATTCCAGGGCCTGCTAATTAACATCCTTCCCGGGCCAGAGGACGGAGGAAGTGGAGCGATCCCAAAATCCAGGACGCTGCAGGCACCGGAGCGACCCCAGAAAGGAGGCTGGGACGTCAGCGGTGCCCTCAGGGAGGTGTCCCTCATTCCAGAGGCTTGGAAAAGCTCCAGGCTGGGCTGGGATTGATGGAGCAGCTCAAGGAGAGGATGAAATCCCAGTTTGGAGGACGGGGATGGCAGAAACCCATCCCAATCCCAGTTTGGGGTGGCACAAATTCCATCCCAATCCCAGTTTGGGACATGGGGATGGAGCAAAGCCCATCCCAATCCCAGTTTGGGACACAGGGATGGCAAAAACCCATCCCAATCCCAGTTTGGGACATGGGGATGGAACAAAACCCATCCCGATCCCAGTTTGGGGTGGCACAAATCCCATCCCAATCCCAGTTTGGGACATGGGGATGGAACAAAACCCATCCCGATCCCAGTTTGGGGTGGCACAAATCCCATCCCAATCCCAGTTTGGATCACGGGGATGGAACAAAACCCATCCCGATCCCAGTTTGGGGTGGCACAAATCCCATCCCAATCCCAGTTTGGATCACGGGGATGGAACAAAACCCATCCCGATCCCAGTTTGGGGTGGCACAAATCCCATCCCAATCCCAGTTTGGATCATGGGGATGGAACAAAACCCATCCCAATCCCAGTTTGGGACACAGGGATGGAACAAAACCCATCCCAATCCCAGTTTGGATCACAGGGATGGAACAAAACCCATCCCGATCCCAGTTTGGGGTGGCACAAATTCCATCCCAATCCCAGTTTGGGACATGGGGTTGGAACAAATCCCATCCCAATCCCAGTTTGGGACATGGGGATGGAACAAATCCCATCCCAATCCCAGTTTGGGCTGGCACAAATCCCATCCCAATCCCAGTTTGGGACAGCACAAATCCCATCCCAATCACAAATCCCATCCCAATCCCAGTTTGGGACAGCACAAATCCCATCCCAATCCCAGTTTGGGGTGGCACAAATTCCATCCCAATCCCAGTTTGGGACACGGGGATGGAACAAAACCCATCCCAATCCCAGTTTGGGACACAGGGATGGAACAAAACCCATCCCAATCCCAGTTTGGGACATGGGGTGGGAACAAATCCCATCCCAATCCCTGTTTGGGACACAGGGATGGCAAAAACCCATCCCAATCCCTGTTTGGGATGGCACAAAGCCCATCCCAATCCCAGTTTGGATCACGGGGATGGAACAAAACCCATCCCAATCCCAGTTTGGGACACAGGGATGGCAAAAACCCATTCCAATCCAGTTTGGAGGACGGGGATGGCAGAAACCCATCCCAATCCCAGTTTGGAACATGGGGATGGCACAAATCCCATCCCAATCCCAGTTTGGGACATGGGGATGGCACAAATCCCATCCCAATCCCAGTTTGGGACATAGGGATGGAACAAATCCCATCCCAATCCCAGTTTGGGACATAGGGATGGAACAAATCCCATCCCAGTCCCAGTTTGGGCTGGCACAAATCCCATCCCGATCACAAATCCCATCCCAATCCCAGTTTGGGACATAGGGATGGAACAAATCCCATCCCAGTCCCAGTTTGGGCTGGCACAAATCCCATCCTGATCACAAATCCCATCCCAATCCCAGTTTGGAGGATGGGGATGGAACAAAACCCGTCCCTGTCCCAGTTTGAGGTGTCACAAATCCCATCCCAATCACAAATTCCATCCCAATCCCAGTTTGGGACATGGAGATGGAAAGAAAACCTATCCCAATCCCAGTTTGGGGTGGCACAAAGCCCATCCCAATCCCGGTTTGGATCACAGGGATGGAACAGAACCTATCCCAATCCCAGTTTGGGCTGGCACAAATCCCAACCTGATCCCAGTTTGGGACACGGGGATGGCACAAATCCCATCCCGATCACAAATCCCATCCCAATCCCAGTCTGATATGCCACAAAAACCATCCCAATCCCAGTTTGGAATGGCACAAAGCCCATCCCAGTTCCAGTTTGGGAGACAGAACAAAGCCCATCCCAATCCCTGTTTGGGACACAGGGATGGCAAAAACCCATCCCAATCCCAGTTTGGGGTGGCACAAATCCCATCCCGATCCCAGTTTGGGACACGGGGATGGCACAAATCCCATCCCAATCACAAATCCCATCCCAATCCCAGTCTGATATGCCACAAAAACCATCCCAATCCCAGTTTGGAATGGGACAAATCCCATCCCAGTTCCAGTTTAGGACATGGGGACGGCACAAATCCCATCCCAGTCTCACCCTGGAAAACAGGAATACCATAGATCCCATCCCAATCCCAGTTTGGAATAGCCCAAAGCCCATCCCAATCCCAGTTTGGGAGACAGAACAAATCCCATCCCAATCCCAGTTTGGGAGACAGAACAAATCCCATCCCAATCCCAGTTTGGGACAGCACAAATCCCATCCCAATCCCAGTTTGGGACAGCACAAATCCCATCCCAATCCCAGTTTGGGACATGGAGATGGAACAAAACCCATCCCAATCCCAGTTTGGGATAGTACAAATCCCATCCAAATCCCAGTTTGGGACAGCACAAAGCCCATCCCAATCCCAGTTTGGGAGACAGAACAAATCCCATCCCAATCCCAGTTTGGGGTGCCATAAATCCCATCCCAATCACAAATCCCATCCCAATCCCAGTTTGGGGTGGCACAAATCCCACCCTAATCCCAGTTTGGAACATGGGGATGGAACAAATCCCATCCCAATCCCAGTTTGGAATGGGACAAATCCCATCCCAGTTCCAGTTTAGGACATGGGGACGGCACAAATCCCATCCCAGTCTCACCCTGGAAAACAGGAATACCATAGATCCCATCCCAATCCCAGTTTGGAATAGCCCAAAGCCCATCCCAATCCCAGTTTGGGAGACAGAACAAATCCCATCCCAATCCCAGTTTGGGACAGCACAAATCCCATCCCAATCCCAGTCTGGGGTGCCATAAATCCCATCCCAATCCCAAATCCCATCCCAATCCCAGTTTGGGGTGCCATAAATCCCATCCCAATCACAAATCCCATCCCAATCCCAGTTTGGGGTGCCATAAATCCCATCCCAATCCCAAATCCCATCCCAATCCCAGTTTGGGGTGCCATAAATCCCATCCCAATCACAAATCCCATCCCAATCCCAGTTTGGGACACGGGGATGGAACAAATCCCATCCCAGTTAGGAAAACTCAAAAAAAAAAAAAGCAGGAAATTGGGAAAAAATAAAGGGAAGTTCCAAAAATAACGGGGAAATGTAAGGGGGGAAAAAAGGAATAAAAAAGGGTGGAAATTGGGAGGGAAAGGGGGAATTCCATAAATAATGGGGAATTTTTTTAAAAAGGGAAAAAAAAGGGGCAGAAAGGGATAAAATAAAGGCAAATTACAAAATCATGGAGAGGTTTCAAGGGGGGAAAAAAAAGAGGGGAAAGGAGGGAAAAATTGGAAAAAGTAAAGGGAAATCCCATAAATATTGGGGAAATAATAATAAAAAAAATTAAAAAGAAAAAAGCAAAAAGCGGGAAAGTTGGAAAAATATAAAGGGAATTTTAAAAATAATTGGGAAATTCTTTTAAAATAAGCAGGGGGGGAAGGGGGAAATTGGGAAAATAAAGGGAAATTACAAAAATAATGGGGAATTTAAAAAAAAAGACTGGGAAAAGGGAGGGGGAAGGATTTGGAAAAAAAACCAAAGGGAAATTCCATAAATAATGGGGAAATTTTAAAAAATAAAAAATAAAAAAAATAAAAAAAAAAGAAAGAAAAAAAGAAAAAAGAAAAAGTAGGGAAACATGGGGAGAAATCTGAAAAAAAAAATAGGGAAAGAGGGGAAAAATTGGAAAAAAAATACAGGGAAATTCCATAAATAATGGGGAAATAATAAAAAAAAAAATTTAAGAAGAAAAAAGCAAAAAGCGGGAAAGTTGGAAAAATATAAAGGGAATTTTAAAAATGATTGGGAAATTCTTTTAAAATAAGCAGGGGGGGAAGGGGGAAATCGGGAAAATAAAGGGAAATTACAAAAATAATGGGGAATTAAAAAAAAAAAAAGACTGGGAAAAGGGAGGGGGAAGGATTTGGAAAAAAAACCAAAGGGAAATTCCATAAATAATGGGGAAATTTTAAAAAATATATATAAAAAAAAAATTTTAAAAAGAAAGAAAAAAAGAGAAAAAAGAAAAAAAGAAAAAGTAGGGAAAAATGGGGAGAAATCTGAAAAAAAACAGGGAAAGAGGGGAAAAATTGGAAAAAATACAGGGAAATTCCATAAATAACGGGGAAATAAAAAAATAAAAATAAATAATAAAAAAAGAAAAAGTAGGAAAAAATGAGGAGAAAAATTAAAAAAAAAAAGGGGGGGGGGGAAAGGGGGGAAAAATAAGGAAAAAATAAAGGTAAATTATATAAATAATGGGGGGAAACAGCAAAATTAAAGGAAAAAATGATAAATTTTAAATGGGAACTGCCGGAAGCAGCTGCTTCCTGCAGGAAAAATCCTCTTTTTTTGGCTCCTGGGGGACGGATTTGCTGCTCCTGCTGAGGTCAAAGCTGGGCTTAAACCCAGCCTAGGCCAGGCTTTACTCCCTGTCCCCTATTCCTGCTGCCAGACTCCTCTCCTTCGTTTTCCTTGGAAAAGCTCGGAGTTGAAAACAGCCCCGGATCTGAGCACCCCAAAAACCTCCAGGTCATAAAAACCAAAAACTTCAGCATCCCAAAAAATCCCCTGGGACGGAGGGAAGCAGGAAAACAGGGAATTCCCGGGCGATGAATGGATTTCCCTCCTCGTTTTCCCTCCTCTCCCAGAGCAGAATTCCCAGAGTTTTCCCTGGAATAAAGGGAAGGGGCTCAGCAGAGCCTGGATTTCCCCAGGCACATCCTGAGGGAATATTTTTTTTCCCCCCCGTTTTTCCCGGATCGGTTCCGACTCCTGGGTTCAAACATTAGGGAAAAACGGGAACAAATCAAGGAGCGGGGGTTTTCCTCCCTCGGCTCTTCCCTCCTCCCCAAAATCCCGGATCCATCCCAAATCCAGGCATTTATCCCTTATTGATCACCGTGGAGATGTTTAAGTGCTTGGCTGGCCGGGATCCAGCGGGAATTTTTCCGCTTCCGTGGGGCTTTGGGGAGAGTTTTTTAATTTAATCCTTGGACGCGGAACGGGAACATCGAGGATGGGGGAAAGGCAGGGAGGATCCCAGGGGAATCCCGGAGAAGGAAAGTCCTTGGAACGAGGGAATCCAGGGCAGGAATATCTGAATTATACATGGAGATTTAAATATGGATGGGGACGAATCCAGCGGGAAACGGGAGAGGAAGGAAAAGGGGCATAAATCCCAAAATTTTTAGGGAGGGGAGACCATTCCCCCCCACCCAGGTACCCAACGCATCCCAAAATTCCACTGGGATTAAAAAAAAAAAAATAATTCCAGAGGTTTGCAATTCCCCGTGGAATTATCTTCTTTTTATCCCAATCCATTGGGATTTCAGCGCCATCTTGGAGCCTTCAAAAGACAGGAATTCCTTTTTTCCCGTTTGTTCGCAGCTTTTCCTGTTCTCCCTTTCCCCGTAACATCCCGCTTCCCAAATTTTCCCAGAAAAAAAGAAGGGAAAGGCCCTGGAGCTGTTCCCGAACAAAGGGACAACTCGGAGTGGGAAAATCTCACCATTCCCATTTTTTTTTCCCCCCCTCCCACAAAAGGGTTCATCCGGCTAAGGAAGCAGAGAAGGGAATAAAATTCCACTCCAGCCCTTCCATCCCATCCCTCCCGGTGGATAAATGCCGGGATAAAATTACCGGGAGCAGCTCCATGACCCCAAGCTGTTTCCAGGCAATTCCGGGGGATAACGGTGATTTATGGATGGGAAGGAGGAAGGGCAAACGATCCCGGATCCTGAATCCCGGATCCCAGGGCACGGACAAGGAGGAGCTGCCGGGCCTGGAGCTGAGCAGCTCCTTCCACAGGGAATTCCGAACCTCTGGAATTATTCCCCCCGTTTAGAAACCTGGTGGAGAAATCGAGCCTGGGGGCGCGGAATGGGGAAATCACCGGGATTTGGGAGGGGTTTGGAGCGCTGGGAATGTGATCCCATGGATTGATGCTCCGCTTAAAATTCCCCAATCATTCCTTGGCCTTCAATTCCCTCTTCCCACAAAAATCAGCGTTTATTCCAAATCCCTTTTCCTGGAGAATAGATGGCATAATTTTATTTTCCCCCCGGAAAACCCCGCTGTATCCAAGCCCGAGGAAGTGGGAGAACGCTGGGATGGGACAGGGAATACGGGAAGCCAAGAAAACCATGGAATTTTGGGAGCGCTGCCCCGTCCCCGCTCCCGCTTTCCCTCCTTTGGATGGCGAAATTCCCTCGTCTCCCTATCCGAGGAATAATTCAATTAACTTGGAGAAAGGCGATTAATTTTAATCGTGGGCGATAATTCGCTGTTTCATGGGATATTAATAATTGTATTTGGGAAATCCGAGTGCCTGGGAAGCGCCCTGGAACGTCCTAATTAACGGCTGGGATGGGAAATGTTTAATTGGAAATGTTGGGAAATTGATTCTGCTCCCCAGAGGACGGAATCCGTGACCCAAGGACATGGAAAAGGAGGGAGGGAGGGAGGTTGGGATTTTCCCGCTGCTTCCCAAATCCCAAACCCACCTGGGCTGGGTAGCAACGCACCTGGATATTAATTTTTTCCCGGGATTTCTGGCTCCCAGCCCATTCCCTGCTGGGAGTTTTGCCGGAGGGAAAGGCTCCGTGTTTTCCGAGCTCCTCAATTATCCCATTTCCATGAGGGAATTAGCGGCTGGGAATTTCCAGTAGCCTGGGAAAGCTGGGGAAGGATTCCCCTTGGAGTGGGATCAGCCCCGGGGAGGATTATTCTCCGATTGCTCCACCTGTGCCTCGGGAAGACGGAATTCCAGCCCGGCCTTGGCTCCGGTTTTCCCGTTTCTCCTTCATCTTTCTGCTGCCTGGGAGGAAAACTCGGCAATTTCAGGTCCCGGTGTTCCCTAATCCGGGACTGGGATGCTCAGACCCCCCCCAAATCCTGATGTCCTTTAATCCAGGACTTGGATATTTGGACAATTCCAGGTCCCAGGATTTCCCCCAGGCCAGGAATGGGATGCTCAGAGACCCCCGATCCAATGTCCCCCCACAAATCCCACTGTTCCCACAAGCCAGGACTCGGATGTTTGGATAAGCCACATCCCAGAATCCCACCAGACCAGGATTTGGATGCTCAGAACCCCCCAGGTCCCAATATTCCCCCAAATCCCACTGACCCAAAATCCCAGTGTCCCCACAGGACATGGATGCTCAGACTCCCCAATCCCAATTTTTCCTCCATCCCAGGACATGGAAGCTCACATCCCCAAATCCCAATTTTCCCCTTCGTTCCAGGACATGGATGCTCAGATTCCCCAATCCCAATTTTCCCCCCATTCCAGGACATGGATGCTCACATCCCCAATCCAAAATTTCCCCCACCCCAATTCCAGGACGTGGATGCTCAGATCTCCAAATCCCAATTTTCCCCTTCATTCCAGGACATGGATGCTCACATCCCAAAATCCCAGTTTTTCCCCCCCCATTCCAGGACATGGATGCTCAGACTCCCCAATCCAAATTTTTCCCCATTCCAGGACATGGAGGCTCACATCCCAAAATCCCAATTTTTCCCCATTCCAGGACATGGAAGCTCAGATTCCCCAATCCCAATTTTCCCCCATTCCAGGACATGGATGCTCACATCCCCAAATCCCAAATTTCCCCTTCATTCCAGGACATGGATGCTCAGATTCCCCAGTCCTAATTTTCCCCCCATCCCAGGACATGGATGCTCACATCCCCAAATCCCAATTTTCCCTTTTCCTCCCATTCCAGGATATGGATGCCCACATTCCCAAATCTCAATTTTCCCTTCATTCCAGGACATGGATGCTCAGACTCCCCAATCCCAATTTTTCCTCCATCCCAGGACATGGAAGCTCAGACTCCCCAATCCCAATTTTCCCCTTCGTTCCAGGACATGGATGCTCAGACTCCCCAAATCCCAAATTCCCCCCATTCCAGGACATGGATGCTCACATCCCCAAATCCCAATTTTCCCTTTTCCTCCCATTCCAGGATATGGATGCTCACATCCCCAAATCTCAATTTCCCCCTTTGTTCCAGGACATGGATGCTCACATCCCAAAATCCCAATTTTTCCCCATTCCAGGACATGGAAGCTCAGATTCCCCAATCCCAATTTTCCCCCATTCCAGGACATGGATGCTCACATCCCCAAATCCCAAATTTCCCCTTCATTCCAGGACATGGATGCTCAGATTCCCCAGTCCTAATTTTCCCCCCATCCCAGGACATGGATGCTCACATCCCCAAATCCCAATTTTCCCTTTTCCTCCCATTCCAGGATATGGATGCCCACATTCCCAAATCTCAATTTTCCCTTCATTCCAGGACATGGATGCTCAGACTCCCCAATCCCAATTTTTCCTCCATCCCAGGACATGGAAGCTCAGATCCCCAAATCCCAATTTTCCCCTTCGTTCCAGGACACGGATGCTCAGATTCCCCAATCCCAATTTTCCCCCCATTCCAGGACATGGATGCTCACATCCCCAAATCCCAATTTTCCCTTTTCCTCCCATTCCAGGATATGGATGCTCACATCCCCAAATCCCAATTTTCCCTTTTCCTCCCATTCCAGGACATGGATGCTCACATCCCCAAATCCCAATTTTCCCTTTTCCTCCCATTCCAGGACATGGATGCTCACATCCCCAAATCTCAATTTTCCCCTTTGTTCCAGGACATGGATGCTCACATCCCAAAATCCCAATTTTTCCCCATTCCAGGACATGGAAGCTCAGACTCCCCAATCCCAATTTTCCCCCATCCCAGGACATGGATGCTCAGACTCCCCAAATCCCAAATTCCCCCCATTCCAGGACATGGATGCTCACATCCCAAAATCCCAATTTTTCCCCTCATCCCAGGACGTGGATGTTCAGATCCCTAAATCCCAATTTTCCCCCATCCCAGGACATGGATGCTCAGATCCAAATGTCCTAATGTCCCCCCATTCCAGAACTTGTTTTTGTGGATCCCCCAATCCAAATTTTCCCCTCCCACCCAGGATTTGGGAGCTCAGAGCCCCCAGTCCCGATTTTCCCTCACGGACAAGACTTGGATCTTTGGACCACCCGGATCCAAACCCCACAGAGATGTCCCCAAAAATCAGGACAGGCCCCAATCCCATGGAGATTCTTCCCAAAAATCAGGACAGGCCCCAGTCCCATGGAGATTCCCCCCAAAAATCAGGACAGGCCCCAATCCCATGGAGATTCTTCCCAAAAATCCAGACCCCGCTGTTCCCAAGCCAAACCGGGGACAGAGGGAGCCGATCCGGGGGGAGGATGGAATTCCCGGGACATTTTTTCCAGAAGGAAATGAGGATTTGGGAATGGACGATTTGGGGTGGCGCCGCTGCATTTGGAAAAGTCCTTGCTCCCAAAAATATCCATTAAAATCCTCACTGGGTTTGGGAAAAAACCATTCCCACCCTCCCTCCTCACAGCCCCCCACAGCCGAGCCGCGTTTCCCTTGGAAGGGGAAGGCGGAAATTCCCTTAAAATGCAGGGAGGTACTGGAAAAGTGGGATCTTGGTGGCTCCAAGCTGGAAGAGGCTCATGGATACTTCCCAAATCCTCATCCTTGAAGGGTGGGAATGGGGAAAATCCATGGAAAATCACAGGGATGGGGTTAAGGGAGAGACAAAATCCCTTAAAATCCAGTGGGGTGCTGGAAAAGCGGGATTTTGGTGGCTCCAGCAGCTGGAAGAGGCTCATGGAAACTTCCCAAATCCTCATCCCTGAGCTTGAGGGGTGGGAATGGGATGGATCCATGGAAATTGCAGGGATGGGGTTGAGGAAGAGAGAAAATCCCTTAAAATCCAGGGGGGTGCTGGAAAAGTGGGATTTTGATGGCTCCTCCAGGTGGAAGGGGCTCATGGACACCTCCAAAATCCTCATCCCTGAGCTTGAGGGGTGGGAAAGGGCCAAATCCATGGAAAATTGCAGGGATGGGGTTAAGAAATGAAAACCCCTTGGAATTCCAGCGGCTCTGAAATAACCAGGGGGATTTTTTTCCCTTCGGGAATGGGAGGAAACTGGGAACAACCGGACACGGAAGGGGCTCGAGCCCTGTCCTCAAGCTCCTTGAGGAATTCCGACGTCGGCGATGGGGATTGACGGATCCGGCAGCATTGGGATGGGCTGGCTGAGGCAGGACTTGGGAATTCATCAGGGAAATCTGGGAATTGCTCCATAAACTCTTGGAGCCCCCGGTAAACACGGCCAAGAAAACCGGGATTGGGAATGAGCAGGGGGAAATGATCCCACAATGCTTTTGTTTTCCTGGGAAAAAAATTTGGAATTGGGATTGGGATTGGGGAGGGGGAAATGATCCCACAATGCTTTTGTTTTCCTGGGAAAAAAATTGGGAATTGGGATTGGGATTGGGGAGGGGGAAATGATCCCACAATGCTTTTGTTTTCCTGGGAAAAAAATTGGGAATTGGGAATGGGAATGGGGAGGTGGAAATGATCCCACAATGCTTTTGTTTTCCTGGGAAAATAATTTGGATTGGGATTGGGATTAGGAATGGGAATGGGGAGGGGGAAATGATCCCACAATGCTTTTGTTTTCCCGGGAAAACAACTGGGAATGAGAATTGGGAGGTGGAAATGATCCCACAACGTTTTTGTTTTCCTGGTTTTTTTTCCCCAGAAGACAGTTCCCAAAAATCCCGGGAAGGGAGCGCCGCATTCCAGCCGCATTCCAGCCTCATCCGAGGAGCGCTGGCTCCATCTCCCGCGGGAGAAGGGTGAGGGGGGTTCATTTAAAATCCCTTTCCTGCCCTGATCCATGTGACACTAATCAGGGATCCGGCCCCTCGGGAATCGGTGATTAATGGAGTTAAATTTAGCCGGAGCTCGGCGGAGCAGGATTCGGCGCCATGCATAAAACATCACAGCTCCTCGTTAGCGCCGCTAATTACGCTAACGAGGGGCGCTCGCGCCGGCCTGGGATTAGGGATGGACCTCCCGACCTCATCCCAGCTGTCCAAATCCTGGGAAAGAGCCCGGCCCAGAGCTTTAATGAGAAGGTAATTAGCGCGCAATTAACGCTCGGGGGTGGGGGCCAAGGAGGGCTCGGGCATCCCGGGGGTCACGGCTGTCCTGGGAATGGGATTGGGGGGAACAGACGGAGCTGAGGGTGTCCATGGTCCAGCATTCCCGAGGATTGGGATGCAGGTTTGGATCCCATTGGAGTGGTTGGGATTGGTGTCGTTATGGGTTCCCTCCATGATGGGTTTGCCATGGGGTCAAGAACCTTGATGAGCTGGAGTCTGGTCATGGATCCAGCGTTCCCAAGGATTGGGATGAGGGGTTAGATCCCATTGGAGTGGTTAGGAATGATGTCATGGGTTCCCTCCACTATTGGTTTGCCATGGGATGAAGAACCATGATGGGCTGGAGTCTGGTCATGGATCCAGTGTTCCCAAGGATTGGGATGAGGGTTTGGATCCCATTGGAGTGGTTGGGATTGATGTCATGGGTTCCAAACCATGAGGGGCTGGAGTCTGGTCATGGATCCAGCATTCCCAAGGATTGGGATGAGGGTTTAGATCCCATTGGAGTGATTGGGATTGATGTAATTATGGGATTCCACCATGATGGCTTTGCCATGGGATCAAGCACCATGATGGGCTGGAGTCTGGTCATGGATCCAGCGTTCCCAACTATTGGGATGAGGGTTTAGATCCCATTGGAGTGGTTGGGATTGATGTCATGGGTTCCGAACCATGAGGAGCTGGAGTCTGGTCATAGATCCAGCATTCCCAAGGATTGGGATGAGGGTTTGGATTCCAATGGAGTAGCTGCGATTGATGTAATTATGGGATTCCACCATGATGGGTTTGCCGTGGGATCAAGCACCATGATGGGCTGGAGTCTGGTCATGGATCCAGCATTCCCAAGGATTGGGATGAGGGCTTGGATCCCATTGGAGTGGTTGGGACTGACGTCGTTACGGGATTCCTCCACTATAGGTTTGCCATGGGATCAAACATCATGATGGGCCAGAGTCTGGTCATGGATCCAACATTCCCAAGGATTGGGATGAGGGTTTGGATTCCAATGGAGTAGGTGGGATTGGCGTTGTTATGGGTTCCCTCCATGATGGGTTTGCCATGGGGTCAAGAACCATGATGGTTTGGGGTGTGGTCATGGATCCAGCATTCCCAAGGATTGGGATGAGGGCTTGGATCCCATTGGAGTGGTTGGGATTGATGTCATGGGTTCCGAACCATGATGGGCCGGAGTCTGGTCATGGATCCAGCATTCCCAAGGATTGGGATGAGGGTTTGGATTCCAATGGAGTAGCTGCGATTGATGTAATTATGGGATTCCACCATGATGGGTTTGCCGTGGGATCAAGCACCATGATGGGCTGGAGTCTGGTCATGGATCCAACATTCCCAAGGATTGGGATGAGGGCTTGGATCCCATTGGAGTGTTGGGATTGACCTTGTTACAGGATTCCTCCACTATAGTTTTGCCATGGGATCAAACATCATGATGGGCCAGAGTCTGGTCATGGATCCAGCATTCCCAAGGATTGGGATGAGGGCTTGGATTCCAATGGAATAGGTGGGATTGGCATTGCTATGGGTTCCCTCCATGATGGGTTTGCCATGGGGTCAAGAACCATGATGGTTTGGGGTGTGGTCATGGATCCAGCATTCCCAAAGGTTGGGGTGAGGGTTTGGATCCCATTGGAGTGATTTGGATTGATGTCGTCGTGGGTTCCCTCCATGATGGGTTTGCCATGGGGTCAAACACCATGATAGGCCGGAGTCTGGTCATGGATCCAACATTCCCAAGGACTGGGATGAGGGCTTGGATCCCATTGGAGTAGTTGGGATTGACGTTGTTACGGGATTCCTCCACTATAGGTTTGCCATGGGATCAAACACCATGATGGCCAGGAGTCTAGTCATGGATCCAGCATTCCCAAGGACTGGGATGAGGGCTTGGATCCCATTGGAGTAGTTGGGATTGACGTTGTTACGGGATTCCTCCACTATAGGTTTGCCATGGGATCAAACACCATGATGGCCAGGAGTCTAGTCATGGATCCAGCATTCCCAAGGACTGGGATGAGGGTTCGGTGCGGCACGTGGCTCCTTATCCCAATGGGATACTTGGGATCGGCATCACTGTGGGTTTGCCATGGGGCCACCGTCGTTATGGGCTGTCTCTGCCCAGTGGCATGGCCGTGATTCCAGCATCTGTCATTCCAACATGGCCACAATTCCAGCATCTGTCATTCCAACATGGCCACCATTCCAACATCCGTCATTCCAACATGGCCACCATTCCAACATCCGTCATTCCAACATGGCCGTGATTCCAACATCTGTCATTCCAACATGGCCGTGATTCCAGCATCCGTCATTCCAACATGGCCACCATTCCAGCATCCGTCATTCCACCATGGCCGTGATTCCAACACCTGTCCTTCCAACATGGCCACCATTCCAGCATCTGTCATTCCAACATGGCCACCATTCCAACATCTGTCATTCCAACATGGCCACAATTCCAGCATCCGTCATTCCAACATGGCCACCATTCCAACATCCATCATTCCAACATGGCCACCATTCCAACATCCGTCATTCCAACATGGCCACCATTCCAACATCCATCATTCCAACATGGCCACCATTCCAACATCCGTCATTCCAACATGGCCACCATTCCAGCATCTGTCATTCCAACATGGCCACCATTCCAACATCCGTCATTCCAACATGGCCACCATTCCAACATCCGTCATTCCAACATGGCCGTGATTCCAACATCTGTCATTCCAACATGGCCGTGATTCCAGCATCCGTCATTCCAACATGGCCACCATTCCAGCATCCGTCATTCCACCATGGCCGTGATTCCAACACCTGTCCTTCCAACATGGCCACCATTCCAGCATCTGTCATTCCAACATGGCCACCATTCCAACATCTGTCATTCCAACATGGCCACAATTCCAGCATCCGTCATTCCAACATGGCCACCATTCCAACATCCATCATTCCAACATGGCCACCATTCCAACATCCGTCATTCCAACATGGCCACCATTCCAACATCCATCATTCCAACATGGCCACCATTCCAACATCCGTCATTCCAACATGGCCACCATTCCAGCATCTGTCATTCCAACATGGCCACCATTCCAACATCCATCATTCCAACATGGCCACCATTCCAACATCTGTCATTCCAACATGGCCACCATTCCAACATCTGTCATTCCAACATGGCCACAATTCCAACATCCATCATTCCAACATGGCCGTGATTCCAGCATCCGTCATTCCACCATGGCCGTGATTCCAACATCCGTCATTCCAACATAGCCGTGATTCCAACAGCTGTCATTCCAACATGGCCACCATTCCAGCATCCGTCATTCCACCATGGCCGTGATTCCAACACCTGTCCTTCCAACATGGCCACCATTCCAGCATCTGTCATTCCAACATGGCCACCATTCCAACATCTGTCATTCCAACATGGCCACCATTCCAACATCCATCATTCCACCATGGCCGTGATTCCAACATCCATCATTCCACCATGGCCGTGATTCCAACATCCATCATTCCAACATGGCCACAATTCCAGCATCCGTCATTCCAACATGGCTGTGATTCCAACACCTGTCATTCCAACATCCGTCATTCCAACATGGCCACCATTCCAACATCCATCATTCCAACATCCCTCATTCCCACATCCCTCATTCCCACATCAATCATTCCCACATCCACCATTCCCACATCCATCATTCCACACCCACCATTCCCACACCCACCATTCCCACATCCACCATTCCTGTATCCATCATTCCATTATCCACCATTCCCACATCCACCATTCCAGAGTGGCCATCGCCGTTTCCTCAGCCCAGCTTCCCAAAATCCCCGGAATCCCGCAGCTCCCACCGTTGCTGCTCCCCATCATCTCCCAGCCTCCGGTCACTCAGCAGCTCCAAGGGAAGCAATTCCAGAGGCCAAATCCAACGGGAGAAGGAGAGGGCAGGAGAAGCCGTCAGCGTTTCCGAGCAATTCCTTCTGGGAACACAAATCCGGCTGTAATTAATCCCATTATCTTGGGAAGAGGGAGCGCTGAGAGGGATGTCAAAAACCGGGAATCCGGCCGGGATAAGCCTTCGAAGGAGTTTAAGCTCGGCTCTAATCCGGTTTTGGGGGAGATCCGAGCGACAGGGAAATAAAGATGTGAGGATTCCGGCCCGGAACAGGAAAATCCAGGGATGATACATCCACCACCCTTTTCCTTAAGGAATCAGACAAAAATAACCCAAAAACGTCTCGGCAGCAGCTCCGTGGTGGCGAATTCCCTGCAAAGCCCGATCCAGCGGGAGGGAGTGGGAGGGAATGTGGGATAGCCGATGGAATGGGGGATATCCAATGGAATGGGGGATATCCATGTGGGATATCCGATGGAATTTGGGGTATCCAATGGAATGCAGGATATCCGATGGAATGTGAGATATCCCACGGAATGGGGGATATCCAATGGAATGGGGGATATCCAATGGAATGGGGGATATCCATGTGGGATATCCGATGGAATTGGGGGTATCCAATGGAATGGGGGATATCCGATGGATTGTGGGATATTTGATGGAATGTGGGATATCTGATGGATTGTGGGATATTCGATGGAATGTGGGATATCCGACGGATTGTGGGATATCCGATGGAATGTGGGATATCCGATGGAATGTGGGATATCCGATGGAGTGTGGGATATCCAATGGAATGTGAGATATCCCATGGATTGCTAGATATCCGATGGAATGTGCGGTGTCCAATGGAATTGGGGACATCCATGTGGGATATCCCATGGATTGCTGGATATCCGATGGAAGGGGGATATCCGATGGAATTGGGGATATCCATGTGGGATATCCCATGGATTGTGGGATATCCCATGGAATTGGGGATGTCCGTGCGTCTCCCACCCCAGGATCCGTGTCCTGCCCCGCGGATCTGCTCCACATCCAGAAGATCCCTTGGAGAGGCATCTCAGAGCAGGAATGGCTTTTCCAGCGGGCCGGGGCGGGATGAGGTTGGATTCCAGATCCGGAATTTTCCCAGCTCCCTCAGCTTCTCCCCTGGCAGAGCCCAGTTCCCAGGAAGAGCAGGGAACAATGATCCCTGATGGAGGCAGCGGCCTCGGATCCAGAAAACTGAGAAAACTTCCAGCAGCTCCAGATCCTGGGAAATGAGACCTGGAGACTTCCGTGTCCTGAATTCCCACCACACCTGGAATGTTCCATGTCCCTCTTTTCCATCCTGAATTCCCACCACTCCTGGAATGTTCCATGTCCATCTTTTCCATCCTGAATTCCCACCACTCCTGGAATGTTCCACGTCCACCTTTTCCAGACCTGGAATGTTCCATGTCCATTTTTTCCATCCTGAATTCCCACCACTCCTGGAATGTTCCATGTCCATCTTTTCCAGACCTGGAATGTTCCATGTCCATCTTTTCCATCCCAGTTCCCACCAGCACATAGATGGAGCCAGGGAAGAGTTTGCATGGAAGGGTTTCCTTGGGAAGAGCAGGCAGGAAGAAAAACCTTTGGAATTTCCTGTGCATCCCAGGGCAGCACGGAGAGCTGGGGAAGAGTCGGGATGAGCGGGACAGGGATTGGAAACCTCGGGAATGGCAAATCCTGCTCAAGGAGGAGGAAAAACTCATCCGAGGGCAAAATATTCCCGGATTCCTCCCTGGGAGCCCACACTGGGAATCCCGGGGAGTTTTTCCAAATGGGATGAGACCCCACAAGTCGCAGATTCCAACCCCTCCTTGCATGGAATTCAGGGAAATTCTTCCCAGTTTGGGGGTGAAATATTCCTGGATTTCTCCCCGAAAATCAGCTCTGCTCCCGATTTCCCCACACTGGGAATCCCGGGAAGGTTTTCCAAATGGGATGAGCGCCCACAAGTCACGGACACTCCTGGTATGGAAGCCATGGAAGTTCCTCACTTTGGGGGTGAAATATTCCTGGATTTCTCCCCGAAAATCAGCTCTGCTCCCGATTTCCCCACACTGGGAATCCCGGGAAGGTTTTCCAAATGGGATGAGCGCCCACAAGTCACGGACACTCCTGGTATGGAAGCCATGGAAGTTCCTCACTTTGGGGGTGAAATATTTCTGGATTTCTCCCCGAAAATAAGCTCTGCTCTCTAAGAACCCAAATCCTGGGAAGTTTTTCCAAATGGGATGAGCTCCCCTGAGTTATGGATGTGCCCCCACCTTGCATGGAATGCAGGGAAGTTCTGCCCACCTCGGAGGTGAAATATTCCCAGATTTCTCCCCTAAAATCAGCTCTGCTCCCTGTTTACCCACACTGGGAATCCTGGGGAGTTTTTCCAAATGGGATGAGACCCCACAAGTCGCAGATTCCAACCCCTCTGCCCAATTTGGGGGTGAAATATTCCCGAATTTCTCCCCTAAAATTGGCTCTGCTCCCTGTTTCCCCACACTGGGAATCCAGGGGAGTTTTTCCAAATGGGATGAGACCCCACAAGTCGCAGATTCCAACCCCTCCTTGCATGGAATTCAGGGAAATTCTTCCCAATTTGGGGGTGAAATATTCCCGGATTTCTCCCCGAAAATCAGTTCTGTTTCTTGTTTCCCCACCCTGGGAATCCAGGGAAGTTTTTCCAAATGGGATGAGACCCCACAAGTCGCAGATTCCAACCCCTCTGCGCACTTTGGGGGTGAAATATTCCCAGATTTCTTCCCTAAAATCAGCTCTGTTCCCTGTTCACCCACACTGGGAATCCAGGGAAGTTTTTCCAAATGGGATGAGCTCCCCTGAGTTATGGATGTGCCCCCTCCTTGCATGGAATGCAGGGAAGTTCTCCCCACCTCGGAGGTGAAACATTCCCGGATTTCTCCCCTAAAATGGGCTGTGTTCCCTGTTCACCCACACTGGGAATCCTGGGGAGTTTTTCCAAACGGGATGAGCTCCCCTGAGTTATGGATGTGCCCCTTCCATGCACGGAATGCAGGGAAGTTCTGCCCACCTTGGAGGTGAAACATTCCCGGATTTCTCCTCGAAAATCAGCTCTGCTCCACATTTCCACACACTGGGAATCCTGGGGAGTTTTTCCAAACGGGATGAGCCCTCACAGCTCCCATTTCCAGCCCCTTATCCCGTGGAATTCCCCGGAGCCGCTGCCTCCCGCGGAGCTCGCCGATCAGCCCCGGACGCAGCCACCGTTGATGGTTTTTATCCAGGGCTGCCGCGGCGTTTGTGCGCAGGAATCAGACCACGAAATCCCTGGATCCGGAGCGTTCCCGGCTCTCCGGAGCGGCTGAGCCTCCCAGCGTCCCTCGATCCCCCTGACCCAAATTCCCAGCCTGGAACGGTAAAGGTGGGAAAAGCAGCGCTGGCCTCGGAAAATCCAGCTCGGAGCCCGGCTCAGAGAGAGCGGGAGCGGCAAAATCCGCTTTTCTTTGGGATGGTTTCAGCCCCTGGAGCCGGATCGGCCTCGCGGGGTGGCGGCTGATCCATGGATTCCATGGAGGGTTGGACAAGGAGAGGGGAATGTCCCTGAGAGGGTTGGGATGATGGAATACTCCTGAGAGGGTGGTCGGGATGGTGACGGAATATCCCTGAGAGATTTGGGATGAGGATGGAATATCCCTGAGAGAGCTGGGATGAGGATGGAATATCCCTGAGAGATTTGGGATGAGGATGGAATATCCCTGAGAGAGCTGGGATGAGGATGGAATATCCCTGAGAGGGTTGGGATGGTGATGGAATATCCCTGAGAGGGTTGGGATGAGGATGGAATATCCCTGAGGGTCGGGATGAGGATGGAATATCCCTGAGAGAGCTGGGATGACGATGGAATATCCAAGATGGTTGGGATGAGGATGGAATATCCCTGAGAGGGTTGGGATGAGGGAATATCCCTGAGAGGATTGGGATGGTGATGGAATATCCCTGAGAGGATTGGGATGAGGACGGAATATCCCTGAGAGGGTTGGGATGGTGATGGAATATCCCTGAGAGGGTTGGGATGGTGATGGAATATCCAAGAGGATTGGGATGATGGAATATCCCTGAGAGGGTTGGGATGAGGATGGAATATCCCTGAGAGGGTTGGGATGAGGATGGAATATCCAAGATGGTTGGGATGAGGATGGAATATCCCTGAAAGATTTGGGATGAGGATGGAATATCCCTGAGAGGGTTGGGATGAGGATGGAATATCCAAGATGGTTGGGATGAAGATGGAACATCCACCAGCAGCTCCCATTCCAGGGCTCAGGAATCTCCATCCCATCGCTGGGATGCTCCCCATGGAATCCCATCGGACCCGCTGCAGTGGGAATGGATCCAGCCCTGGATGAGCTCCCGACTCCCTGGACTGGGATTTCTCCGGTGCCCATGGAGAGGGCGGAAGTAGAGGAACAAGGGCGGAATTTTCCCCCCATCCCACCCCATTCCCAGCGGGAAAAGCGGAAATTTTGGGAGTTTTTAACTGATTTTTAGGATGTGCAGCTCCAGGGGAGTGTGAATCAGAATCCCAGAATTCCGGGCTGGGTTGGAATCATCTTAAAGCTCATCCCATTCCCCCTGCATTCCCAGGCTGCTCCAAACCCCATCCCGGAGCATTCCCGGGGAAGCAGAACCCTTGGAATGCTGCCCCCAAATCCCAGGAAAAGCCCCAAAGCCACAAACCAAGGAAACCACGGCCATTCCTATGGGATTTATTTCCACACTCCCCCCGTTTTCCTTTCCTCGGGAAGCTGAGCGGGCTCAGCTCCCAAATCCAGGGGGTTTCCGTACGGAAGATCCTCGAATTCCCAGTCGGGAACAGGAGCGGATATCGCAGCCGGAGCCGCTTTCTCGGGAGCCGCTCCCGCTCTTCCCGGCATTCCCAATATATACAGATTCCTTCTTTTTTACAGGTAATAATGTACAGCCTATTTATAATCCAGGGATTTCTATCTCTAGGGATTTTCCACACGCACACACACGCGCACACACACACACAGAGGAAAACCAGGAAAATCCCGCCGCTCCCAGCTCCACATCCGCCGGATTCGGGGGAAAATCCCGCCTTTCTCCCAGTTTTTTCGTTTGTTTGTTTTTTCCTCGCCAGCGGCTGAAGCGCCGCTCCCGGGAATCCGGGCGATTCCTGAGGTAGGAAAACCGGGGGGAATTCCGTGCGGGAATTCACAGCGCCAGCGGGAGCTGCCAGATGAGCAGGGAGCTGTCGGCGCCTCCGGAGCGGCGCGCGGATTCCGCCCGGAAATCCCGGTACCCGCGGCCTCCGGAGACGATGGCCACCGAGGAGATTTCCTTGCGGGAAGAATCCCGGGAGCAGGGCCGGCTCCGCACCCACACGTCGGGATCGTCGGCCAGCTCGTAGATGGATCCGTCCTCCTCGGCGTGTCCCGGCGTTCCCGGCGTTCCCGGCTCCGCTTCCCGCACGGAGAGCAGCTGGCCGGGCAGGTGGGCGGTGGAGCGCAGCCGGTACTGTAACAGGATCCCTTTTTTCCGCATTTCCCGCGGCGGGAGCGCCTCCGGATCCGCGGATTTCTCCTCGTCCTCCTCCTCCTGCCGGGCCGGGTCGGGCTCGTCGCGCTCGGGCCGGAGCGCGTCGGGGGCCAAGGTGCTGAGAGCCAGCGCCAGGAACTGCACGGGGCCCGAGTGGCCGTTCAGGGACACCAGGCCCTTCCCTGGAAAAGAGCGGGAACGGCGGGATGGGAACGGGAACGGTGATGGGAACGGCAGGATGGGAATGGGAACGGCAATGGGAACGGCGGGATGGAAACGGGAACGGTGATGGGAACGGCAGGATGGGAATGGGAACGGCAATGGGAACGGCGGGATGGGGACGGGAACAGCGAGATGGGAAAGGGAACGGCGGGATGGGAGCGGGAACGGCAATGGGAAAGGGAACGGCAACGGGAATGGCGGGATGGAAACAGGAACGGTGATGGGAAAGGCGGGATGGGAACGGGAATGGCAATGGGAAAGGGAACGGCGGGATGGGGACGGGAACGGCAATGGGAACGGCGGGATGGGGATGGGAACAACAGGAACGGCAGGATGGGGACGGGAACGGCAATGGGAAAGGGAACGGCAGGATGGGGACGGGAACAGCGAGATGGGGACGGGAACAGCGGGATGGGAACGGGAACAGTGATGGGAAAGGCGGGATGGGAATGGGAACGGCAACGGGAACGGGAACAGCGGGATGGGAACGGGAACGGCAATGGGAAAGGGAACGGCGGGATGGGGACGGGAACAGCGGGATGGGAACGGGAACAGCGGGATGGGAATGGGAACAGCGGGATGGGAACGGGAATGGCAACGGGAACGGCGGGATGGGGACGGGAACAGCGAGATGGGAACGGGAACAGCGGGATGGGAACGGGAACGGCAACGGGAACGGTGGGATGGAAACAGTAACGGTGATGGGAACAGCGAGATGGGAACGGGAACAGCGGGATGGGAACAGGAACAGTGGGATGGGAACGGGAACGGCAACGGGAATGGCGGGATGGAAACAGGAACGGTGATGGGAAAGGCGGGATGGGAATGGGAACGGCAACGGGAACGGCGGGATGGGAACAACAGGAACGGCGGGATGGGGACGGGAACAGCGAGATGGGAACGGGAACAGCGGGATGGGGACGGGAACAGCGAGATGTGAGCGGGAACAGCGGGATGGGAGCGGGAACGGCAACGGGAATGGTGGGATGGGGATGGGAACAACAGGAACAGCGGGATGGGGACGGGAACAGCAACGGGAATGGCAACGGGAATGGGAACAACAGGATGGCGATGGGAACGGCGACGGGAATGGGAACGGCGACTGGAACGGCAGGATGGGGACGGGAACGGAGATAGGAACGGGACGGCAATGGGAACGACAACGGGAACAACGGGAGGGGACGGGACAGGAATGGAAACAGCAGGATGGGAATGGGCTGGGAGTGGGAACAGCAGGATGGGAACAGGCTGGAGTGGAAACAGTGGGATTGGGATGGGAACAGTGGGATGGGAATGGGCCAGGAATGGGCCGGGAACAGGCTGGGAATGGGAACAGCTGCAAATGGGCTGGGAACGGAAACAGCGGGATTGGGATGGGAATGAGTCGGGAATGGGCCGGGAATGAGCCCAGGAATGGGCTGGGAATGGCACTGGTTTTTGGGAATGGCACTGGTTTTGGAGAAGGTGCTGTTTCTTGGGAATGTTGTTGTTTTTTAGGAATGGTGTATTTTTGGGATGGGTGCTGTTTTGGGGAACAGAGCTGGGTTTGGGAATGGAGCTGTTTCTTGGGAATGGCACCGTTTTTTGGGAATGGAGCTGTTTTTAGGGAACGATGCTGTTTTTGGGGAATGGAGCTGTTTTTGGGAATGGCGCTGTTTTTGGGGAATGGAACTGTTTTTGGGAACGGCGCTGTTTTTGGGGAATGGAGCTGGTTTTTGGGAATGGAGCTGTTTTTAGGGAACAGTGCTGTTTTTGGGGAATGGAGCTGTTTTTGGGAATGGCGCTGTTTTTAGGGAATGGAGCTGGTTTTTGGGAATGGAGCTGCTTTTAGGGAACAGTGCTGTTTTTGGGGAATGGAACTATTTTTGGGAATGGCACGTTTTTTAGGGAACAGCACCATTTTTTGGGAACGGCACTGTTTTCTCTGGAAACGGAGTGGTT
Source organism: Delichon dasypus (assembly GCA_037837765.1). Lineage (NCBI taxonomy): Eukaryota > Metazoa > Chordata > Aves > Passeriformes > Hirundinidae > Delichon > Delichon dasypus. The sequence goes on along the minus strand of JBBAXF010000068.1, from coordinate 163,538 downwards.
TCCCCAGCGCTGGGCAGCGGAAGGCGCCCGTTTTCCCGGGAATGCTCACCGGTGATTTTCGGGATGCCCTCCAGGCGCGGCACGGGCAGCAGGACGATGATTCCCAGATCCGTCCCCACCCAGAGCGATCCCTGGCACAGCAGGAGGCTGGTGACGCGCACGAGCTTCTGCCCTGCGACCGGAAAAGACGGAAAAGCCGGGATCAGGGAGAATCCCAAGGCCGGCCGCAGGGTTTCCGTAGGGAATGGCCCCGGGAAGATCCTGGAAAGATCCACGGGGACCCAGCAGGAAGCACCAGGAATGGAAAGGAATTAGAAGAGGGAAAGGAAAAAGCGAGATTCCAACAGGAAATGAGGATTTTGTGGGAAGGGGGAATTGATAAAGCCAGGGAAAGTGAGAAATCCCAGGAAAGATTAATTCAGGGAAAGCAGTAAATCCAGGGAGATCGATAAATCCAGGGAAATCAATAAATCCAAGGAAAGATTAATTCAGGGAAAGCAGTAAATCCAGGGAAATTGATAAATCCAGGGGAAATCGATAAATCCAGGTAAAGATTAAGTCAGGGAAAGAGAGAAATCCAGGAAAAGATTAATGCAGGGAAAGTGATGAATCCAGGGAAAGATTAACTCAGGGGAAGAGAGAAATCCCAGGAAAGATTATTCCAGGGAAAGCAATAAATTCAGGGAAATCGATAAATCCAGGGAAAAACAAAGTCAGGGAAAGAGAGAAATCCAGGGGAAAAACAATCCAGGGAAATCGTTAAATCCAAGTAAATTGATAAATCCAGGGAAATTGATAAATCCAGAGAAATCAATAAATCCAGGGAAATCGATAAATCCAGGGAAATCGATAAATCCACGGCGCTCCTCGTGAAGGAGCTGCCACATTCCAGAGGGTTTGGGAGCAGGAGCTCAAATGGATTCAATCCCAGGGCTCCTGCTCGGGAATGCAGGGATGGGAGGGATATCGGGATATCGGGACATGCCCAGAAAAACAGGGAAAAGGGAAATACCAGGGAATTACACGAGTCCGGTGCTATGGAATGGGAGTGGGGCTGGAGAGGGACAGGAATGGAATCACAGGACACAGTCAGGATCCAGGAATGGGATCACAGGACAAAGTCGGGATCCAGGAATGGAATCACAGTCGGGATCCAGGGATGGGATCAGGGGACACAGTCGGGATCCAGGAATGGGATCAGGACACAGTCGGGATCCAGGAATGGGATCAGGGGACACAGTCGGGATCCAGGGATGGGATCAGGACACAGTCGGGATCCAGGGATGGGATCACAGGACACAGTCGGGATCCAGGGATGGGATCACAGGGACACAGTCGGGATCCAGGAATGGGATCAGGACACAGTCAGGATCCAGGGATGGGATCACGGGACACAGTCGGGATCCAGGGATGGGATCACAGGGACACAGTCGGGATCCAGGGATGGGATCAGGACACAGTCGGGATCCAGGGATGGGATCACAGCAGACAGTCGGGATCCAGGGATGGGATCAGGGGACACAGTCGGGATCCAGGGATGGGATCAGGGGACACAGTCAGGATCCAGGGATGGGATCAGGGGACACAGTCGGGATCCAGGGATGGGATCAGGACACAGTCGGGATCCAGGGATGGGAACAGGGGACACAGTCGGGATCCAGGGATGGGATCACAGCAGACAGTCGGGATCCAGGGATGGGATCACAGGACACAGTCAGGATCCAGGAATGGGATCAGGACACAGTCGGGATCCAGGAATGGGATCACAGGACACAGTCGGGATCCAGGAATGGAATCACAGGGACACAGTCGGGATCCAGGGATGGGATCAGGACACAGTCGGGATCCAGGGATGGGATCACAGCAGACAGTCGGGATCCAGGGATGGGATCAGGGGACACAGTCGGGATCCAGGGATGGGATCACAGGACACAGTCGGGATCCAGGGATGGGATCACAGGGACACAGTCGGGATCCAGGAATGGGATCAGGGGACACAGTCGGGATCCAGGGATGGGACCACAGGACACAGTCGGGATCCAGGGATGGGATCATGGGACACAGTCGGGATCCAGGAATGGGATCACAGGGACACAGTCGGGATCCAGGGATGGGATCAGGGGACACAGTCGGGATCCAGGAATGGGATCAGGGGACACAGTCAGGATCCAGGGATGGGATCAGGGGACACAGTCGGGATCCAGGGATGGGATCAGGGGACACAGTCAGGATCCAGGGATGGGATCAGGGGACACAGTCGGGATCCAGGGATGGGATCACAGGACACAGTCGGGATCCAGGAATGGGATCCCAGGGACACAGTCGGGATCCAGGGATGGGATCACAGGACACAGTCGGGATCCAGGAATGGGATCAGGACACAGTCGGGATCCAGGGATGGGATCAGGACACAGTCGGGATCCAGGGATGGGATCACAGGACACAGTTGGGATCCAGGGATGGGATCAGGGGACACAGTTGGGATCCAGGGATGGGATCAGGACACAGTCGGGATCCAGGGATGGGATCAGGACACAGTCGGGATCCAGGAATGGGATCACAGGACACAGTTGGGATCCAGGGATGGGATCAGGGGATCCAATTCCTGCCCTGCTCCATTCCTCAGGAAATCCAGAGATCCCTCTGGGACCCCCATTGCTGCCCCATTCCCTATTTCCCGCTGGATTCATTATTAATCCCCCTCGTTAGCCGTTAATTAGGATTTCACTTTGCAGCAGGGTGATCCCACTCCCTCAGTCCCACTAATCATTAATTACTCTACTCAGCCCCACAGATCATTAATTACTAGCCCTAATTAGCGCCATTAATTGCTCACCGGGCAGCAGCAGGGTGGTCCTACTCCCTCATTCCCCACTAATCATTAACTAATAACCCTAATTAACAGTTAATTGCTCACCGGGCAGCAGCAGGGTGGTCCCACTCCCTGATTCCCCCATGATCATTAATTGATGACCCTAATTAGTGCCGTTAATTGCTCACTGGGCAGCAGCAGGGTGATCCCACTCCCTCATTCCCCCATGATCATTAACTAATAACCCTAATTAACAGTTAATTGCTCACGGGGCAGCAGCAGGGTGGTCCCACTCCCTCATTCCCCTCTAATCATTAATTGATGACCCTAATTGGCGCCGTTAATTGCTCACCGGGCAGCAGCAGGGTGGTCCCGCTCCCCGATTCCCCCATGATCATTAACTAATAACCCTAATTAACAGTTAATTGCTGATGGGGCAGCAGCAGGGTGGTCCCACTCCCTCATTCCCCACTAATCATTAACTAATAATCCTAATTAACAGTTAATTGCTCACGGGGCAGCAGCAGGCTGGTCCCACTCCCTGATTCCCCCATGATCATTAATTGATGACCCTAATTAACCGCTAATTGCTCACCGGGCAGCAGCAGCGTGGTCCTGGTGGCCACGTTGATCTCCTGCAGGTGCTCGCGGGTCTCGGTGTGGAAGAGGCGGATGGAGGAGCCCAGGGCGAAGGCCATCCACACGCCGCTGCCGGCGCGCACCATGCGCGTCACGGCCGCCGCCGCCTCGGGGTGCGCCTCGAAACGGTGCTGGGGGCGCCCCAAAATTCCCGGGATTACTGGCATTCCCAGCAATTCCCGGCAATTCCCAACATTCCCAACAGCAGCAGGGTGAGCAGCCACCGCCGCCGCCTCGGGGTGCGCCTCGAAACGGTGCTGGGGGCGCCCCAAAATTCCCGGGATTACTGGCATTCCCAACAATTCCCAGCAATTCCCAACATTCCCAACAGCAGCAGGGTGAGCAGCCGCCGCCGCCGCCGCCGCCTCGGGGTGCGCCTCGAAACGGCGCTGGGGCGTCCCAAAATTCCCAGCATTCCCAATGATTCCCAACACTCCCAACAAATCCCAACATTCCCAACAGCAGCAGGGTGAGCAGCCACCGCCGCTGCTGCCGCCGCCTCGGGGTGCACCTCGAAACGGTGCTGGGGGCGTCCCAAAATTCCCAACATTCCCAATGATTCCCAACAAATTCCCAACATTCCCAATGATTCCCAACACTCCCAACAAATCCCAACATTCCCAACAATTCCCAACAGCAGCAGGATGAGCAGCCACCGCCGCCGCCTCGGGGTGTGCCTCGAAATGGCGCTGGGGGCGTCCCAAAATTCCCAACATTCCCAATGATTCCCAACAAATTCCCAACATTCCCAATGATTCCCAACACTCCCAACATTCCCAACAAATCCCAACATTCCCAACAGCAGCAGGGTGAGCAGCCACCGCCGCCGCCTTGGGGTGCGCCTCGAAACGGTGCTGGGGGCGTCCCAAAATTCCCGGGATTACTGGCATTCCCAACAATTCCCAGCAATTCCCAACATTCCCAACAGCAGCAGGGTGAGCAGCCACCGCCGCCGCCTCGGGGTGCGCCTCGAAACGGTGCTGGGGGCGTCCCAAAATTCCCGGGATTACTGGCAACAATTCCCAACAATTCCCAGCAATTCCCAACATTCCCAACAGCAGCAGGGTGAGCAGCCACCGCCGCCGCCGCCACCTCGGGGTGCGCCTCGAAACGGCGCTGGGGCGTCCCAAAATTCCCAACATTCCCAATGATTCCCAACAAATTCCCAACATTCCCAATGATTCCCAACACTCCCAACATTCCCAACAAATCCCAACATTCCCAACAGCAGCAGGATGAGCAGCCACCGCCGCCGCCGCCGCCGCCTCGGGGTGCGCCTCGAAACGGCGCTGGGGCGTCCCAAAATTCCCAACATTCCCAATGATTCCCAACAAATTCCCAACATTCCCAATGATTCCCAACACTCCCAACATTCCCAACAAATCCCAACATTCCCAACAGCAGCAGGATGAGCAGCCACCGCCGCCGCCGCCGCCGCCTCGGGGTGCGCCTCGAAACGGCGCTGGGGCGTCCCAAAATTCCCAACATTCCCAATGATTCCCAACAAATTCCCAAAATTCCCAATGATTCCCAACACTCCCAACATTCCCAGCAATTCCCAACATTCCCAACAGCAGCAGGATGAGCAGCCACTGCTGCTGCCGCCGCCGCCTCGGGGTGCGCCTCAAAACAGTGCTAGGGACGTCCCAAAATTCCCAACATTCCCAATGATTCCCAACACTCCCAACAAATCCCAACATTCCCAACAATTCCCAACAGCAGCAGGGTGAGCAGCCACTGCCGCTGCCGCCGCCTCGGGGTGCGCCTCGAAACGGTGCTGGGGGCGTCCCAAAATCCCCAACATTCCCAATGATTCCCAACACTCCCAACATTCCCAACAGCAGCAGGGTGAGCAGCCACTGCCGCTGCCGCCGCCTCGGGGTGCGCCTCGAAACGGTGCTGGGGGCGTCCCAAAATTCCCAACATTCCCAATGATTCCCAACAAATTCCCAACATTCCCAATGATTCCCAACATACCCAATGATTCCCAATGATTCCTGATGATTCCCACCAATTCCCAACATTCCCAACGATTCCCAAGAGCAGCTGGATCAGGAGCCCTCAGCCATCCACACGCCGCTGCCGGCGTGCACAGAGCTCCGCCGGGAATTCGGCTCCCAGCCCTCCATGCTGGAATGCCGCCCCACTCCAGTCCCCTTCCAGGGATTCTTCCTGGCCCCATCCCCATTCCCCTTTCCATTCCCATTCCCATTCCTATCCACATTCCCATTCCCATTCTCATTCCCGATCCCATTCCCACTCCCATCCTCATTCTTGATCCCAGATCCCAATCCCATTATCCCCATTTCCATTCCCACTCCTGTTATCTCCATTCCCACTCCTGTTTGCATTCCCATCCCCATCCCCATCCCCATTCCCATTCCCATTCCCATTCCCATTCCCATTCCCATTCGCATTATTCCCGCTGTTCCTGTTGTTCCCGCTGTTCCCACTGTTCCCGTTATTCCCAGTAGTTATTCCCATTATTCCCGGTAGTTACTCCCATTGTTCCCATTATTCCCATTAGTTATTCCCGTTGTTCTTGCTGTTCCCATTGTTCACACTATTCCCGTTATTCCTGTTAGTTATTCCCATTGGTTATTCCCGTTGGTTATTCCCATTGTCCCTGCTGTTCCCATTGGTTATTCCCCTTCGTTATTCCCGCTGTTCCTGTTGGTTATTCCCATTGGTTATTCCTGTTAGCTATTCCCATTAGTTGTTCCTGTTATTCCCGTTAGTTATTCCCATTGGTTATTCCCGTTGATTATTCCCATTAGTTATTCCCACTGGCTGTTCCCGTTGGTTATTCCCGCTGTTCTCGTTATTCCCGCCAGCCGTTCCCGCCGTTCCATGCCCATTGGTTATTCCCATTGTCCCCACTATTCCCGTTGGTTATTCCCATTGGTTATTCCCGTTAGCTATTCTCATTAGTTGCTCCTGTTATTCCTTAGTTATTCCCACTGGCTGTTCCCATTGGTTATTCCCACTGTCCCCGCTGTTCCCATTATTCCCACTGGCTGTTCCCGTTATTCCCGTTAGTTATTCCCGCTGTCCCCGCCGTTCCCGTTGGTTATTCCCGTTAGCTATTCCCATTAGTTGTTCCTGTTATTCCCGTTAGTTATTCCCGTTGATTATTCCCATTAGTTATTCCCACTGGCTGTTCCCGTTGGTTATTCCCGCTGTTCTCGTTATTCCCGCCAGCCATTCCCGCCGTTCCGTGCCCATTGGTTATTCCCACTGTCCCCGCTGTTCCCTTTATTCCCACTGTCCCCGCTGTTCCCGTTGGTTATTCCCGTTGGTTATTCCCATTGGTTATTCCCGTTAGCTATTCTCATTAGTTGCTCCTGTTATTCCCGTTGGTTATTCCCACTGGCTGTTCCCGTTATTCCCGTTAGTTATTCCCACAGGCTGTTCCCATTGGTTATTCCTGTTAGCTATTCCCATTAGTTGTTCCTGTTATTCCTGTTAGTTATTCCCGTTGATTATTCCCATTAGTTATTCCCACTGGCTGTTCCCGTTGGTTATTCCCGCTGTTCTCGTTATTCCCGCCGGCCGTTCCCGCCGTTCCATGCCCATTGGTTATTCCCATTGTCCCCGCTGTTCCCGTTATTCCCACTGTCCCCGCTGTTCCCGTTGGTTATTCCCGTTGGTTATTCCCATTGGTTATTCCCGTTAGCTATTCCCATTAGTTGTTCCTGTTATTCCCGTTAGTTATTCCCATTGATTATTCCCATTAGTTATTCCCACTGGCTGTTCCCGTTGGTTATTCCCGTTAGTTATTCCCATTAGTTGTTCCTGTTATTCCTGTTAGTTATTCCCGTTGATTATTCCCATTAGTTATTCCCACTGGCTGTTCCTGCTGGTTATTCCCACTGTTCTCGTTATTCCCACCGGCCGTTCCCGCCGTTCCATGCCCATTGGTTATTCCCACTGTCCCCGCTGTTCCTGTTATTCCCACTGTCCCTGCTGTTCCCGTTGGTTATTCCCGTTAGCTATTCCCATTAGTTGTTCCTGTTATTCCCATTAGTTATTCCCACTGGCTGTTCCCGTTATTCCCATTAGTTATTCCCGCTGTCCCCGCTGTTCCCATTGGTTATTCCCGTTAGCTATTCCCATTAGTTGTTCCTGTTATTCCCATTAGTTATTCCCATTGATTATTTCCATTAGTTATTCCCACTGGCTGTTCCTGTTGGTTATTCCTGCTGTTCTTGTTATTCCCGCCGGCCGTTCCCGCCATTCCGTGCCCACTGGTTATTCCCACTGTCCCCGCCGTTCCCGTTATTCCCGCCGGCCGTTCCCGCCGTTCCGTGCCTGGCTCTGCAGCTCCGGCGTTCCCAGGACGCTGACGAGGTTCTGGGAGCTGATCCAGAGCGACTCCTCCAGCGCCAGCAGCGCCCGCACGGGGCCCGGCCCCACTCGGATCATCCGCACCGAGTCCGCGTCCCACAGACCCTCTGGAACGGGAAAAACGGGACAACCGGGATAACCGGGAATGGGAACCGGCCCCACTCGGATCATCCGCACCGAGTCCGCGTCCCACAGACCCTCTGGAACGGGAAAAACGGGATCGGGATAACCGGGAATGGGAACCGGCCCCACTCGGATCATCCGCACCGAGTCCGCGTCCCACAGACCCTCTGGAACTGGAAAAACGGGATCGGGATAAATGGGATAACCGGGAATGGGAACCGGCCCCACTCGGATCATCCGCACTGAGCCCGCATCCCACAGACCCTCTGGAATGGAAAAAACAGGATAAATGGGATAACTGGGAATGGGGCCTGGCCCCACTTGGATCATCCGCACCGAGTCCGCGTCCCACAGACCCTCTGGAACGGGAAAAACGGGATCGGGATAAATGGGATAACCGGGAATGGGAACCGGCCCCACTCGGATCATCCGCACCGAGTCCGCGTCCCACAGACCCTCTGGAACGGGAAAAACGGGATCGGGATAATCGGGAACGGGAACCGGCCCCACTCGGATCATCCGCACCGAGTCCGCATCCCACAGACCCTCTGGAATGGGAAAAACGGGATCGGGATAATCGGGAACGGGAACCGGCCCCACTCGGATCATCTGCACTGAGCCTGCGTCCCACAGACCCTCTGGAATGGGAAAAACGGGATAAATGGGATAACTGGGAATGGGAACCGGCCCCACTCGGATCATCCGCACTGAGCCCGCGTCCCACAGACCCTCTGGAATGGAAAAAACGGGATAAATGGGATAACTGGGAATGGGGCCTGGCCCCACTTGGATCATCCGCACCGAGTCCGCGTCCCACAGACCCTCTGGAACGGGAAAAACGGGATCGGGATAATCGGGAATGGGAACCGGACCCACTCGGATCATCCGCACTGAGCCCGTGTCCCACAGACCCTCTGGAACGGGAAAAACGGGATCGGGATAATCGGGAATGGGAACCGGCCCCACTCGGATCATCCGCACCGAGTCCGCGTCCCACAGACCCTCTGGAATGGGAAAAACGGGATCGGGATAATCGGGAATGGGAACCGGCCCCACTCGGATCATCCGCACCAAGCCCACGTCCCACAGACCCTCTGGAACGGGAAAAACGGGATAACCGGGACAACCGGGAATGGGAACCGGCCCCACTCAGATCATCTGCACCAAGCCCTCTGGAAAGGAAAAATGGGAATGGGATAAACAGGATAACTGGGAATGGGGCCCGGCCCCACTCGGATCATCTGCACGGAGCCTGCGTCTCAAAGGCCCTCTGGAACGGGAAAAACGGGATCGGGATAAATGGGATAACCAGGAATGGGGCCCAAGCCCACGTCCCACAGACCCTCTGGAACGGGAAAAACGGGATCGGGATAATCGGGAACGGGAACCGGCCCCACTCGGATCATCCGCACGGAGCCTGTGTCCCACAGACCCTCTGGAACGGGAAAAACGGGATCGGGATAATCGGGAATGGGAACCGGCCCCACTCGGATCATCCGCACCGAGTCCGCGTCCCACAGACCCTCTGGAACGGGAAAAACGGGATCGGGATAACCGGGAATGGGAACCGGCCCCACTCGGATCATCCGCACCGAGTCCGCGTCCCACAGACCCTCTGGAACGGGAAAAACGGGATCGGGATAACCGGGAATGGGAACCGGCCCCACTCGGATCATCCGCACCGAGTCCGCGTCCCACAGACCCTCTGGAATGGGAAAAACAGGATCGGGATAATCGGGAACAGGAACCGGCCCCACTCGGATCATCCGCATGGAGCCTGCATCCCACAGACCCTCTGGAACGGGAAAAACAGGATCGGGATAACAGGGAACAGGAACCAGACCCTCTGGAACGGGAAAAACGGGATAACCGGGATAACTGGGAATGGGGCCCGGCGCCACTCGGATCATCTGCACGGAGCCTGTGTCTCAAAGGCCCTCTGGAACGGGAAAAACGGGATCGGGATAACCGGGAATGGGAACCGGCCCCACTCGGATCATCCGCATGGAGCCTGCATCCCACAGACCCTCTGGAACGGGAAAAATGGGATCAGGATAACCGGGAATGGGAAAACCCGGAAAACACGGAACTCCACGCATGGAATGGGATAATGGAAAACACGGAACTGTGCACATGGAATGGGATAACTGGGAAAACACGGAATGCTCAGCACACCCCGGAAGCTCCAGCTGCAGCTGAGCCCCCAGGGGTCACCAGGAGGGTCATTCCCAACATTCCCAACATTCCCAACATTCCCAACATTCCCAAAATCCCCTTTTCCCATCAGGGAAGGAGCGGCCACCTCCACCCTGAGGGCTCCTTGGAAAAGCCCAAATTTCCTTTTTTTTCTAATGGATTTGTTTTGATCCAGGCCCAATCCCGAAGATCCGGGAGCAGCTGGATCGGGATGAATCCAACGCCAGCGGCTCCAATCCCGCGGCGTTTTCCTTCTTTTTATTCCCAATCCAGGTTTTTTTTGAATCCAAACCCTCGGATCCCAGGGATGAAGGAGCCTTTGGGTGCTCCAAACCCTAATCCGAGAAAATCCCGGTTCCCAGGGAAGAGGAGCGATTCCCCAAAAAACCTGGGATGAGGTTACAAACTCCCCCCCCACCATGGCTGCTCATCAATCAATTAAAATTAATTAAATCCCTTTTAATTGGCTCCCGGCATTGCCATCATTTGGGAAAAGGGGATGGGTGCGACGCCAAAATCCCAAATTCCAGGGGATCCGGGGGTTTGGGATTGAGCTGGGCGCTGCTTCCCGCAGCTTTTCCCGGAGAAAAGCCGGAATTCTGCCCGCAATTCCGCAGGATTCCCGGCTCTCTCTGCCCCCCTAGTGACAAAAACGAGGAATTTCCCCAATCCCTGGAAAAGAATCCCTGGAAAAGAGGGGTCGCAGCAGGATGGGACCTCAGCCTGAGCCAAATCCCAGGAAAACGACCCCAAAATCCAGGGAATAAAGGGAATTTTTCCACCTGGAGGGGTTCGGAGGTGAGCAAGGCCATGTCCATACCCAAAAAAGGGAACTTTGGGAAGGAAATTCCCATTCCTTGTGCATCCCACACTGGATCCGGCAGCATTCCCTTCCCCCAGGACCATTTTCCCATTCTGGGTTTTCCCCCAAAACCGAATTTGTTTGGATCCAGCACGGGAAAATTGGATTTTCCTGCTCTGGGGCTGCCAAGGGAAGGGGAAAGAAAATGCTGGGAAAAGAAAGGAAAAATGGGATTTAGCCCAATGGGATATCCTAAACTGGAATTCATCCCGATGGGATATCCTAAATATGGATTTATCCTAAATGGGACATCCTAAATGGGGATTTATCCCAATGGAATATTCTAAAAATGGATTTATCCCAATGGGATATCCTAAATATGGAATCACCCTGAAATGGGACATCCTAAATGGGGATTTATCCTAAATATGGATTTAGCCCAATGGGATATCCTAAATGGGGATTTATCCCAATGGGATATCCTAAATATGGAATCACCCTGAAATGGGACATCCTAAATGGGGATTTATCCTAAATATGGATTTAGCCCAATGGGATATCCTAAATGGGGATTTATCCCAATGGGATATCCTAAATATGGATTCATCCTTAAATGGGACATCCTAAACAGGGATTTATCCTAAATATGGATTTAGCCCAATGGGATATCATAAATGGGATTTATCCCAATGGAATTTCCTAAATATGGGTTCATCCTAAATGGGGATTTATCCTAAATGTGGATTTATCCCAATGGGATATCCTGAACAGGATTTATCCTGATGGGATATCCCAAATGGGGATTTATCCTAAATGCGGATTCATCCCGATGGGACATCCTAAAGTGGGATTTATCCTAATGGGATATCACAAATGTGGATTCAGCCTGATAGAACATTGGAATTGGAGATTTATCCCAATCCCAACGGGATATCCTAAGTACAGATCCTAAACAGGGATTTATCCTGATGGGACATCCCAAACGGGGATTGATCCCGAATAGGGACTGATCCCAACGGGATATCCTACATGGGAATTGATCCTGATGGGACATCCCAAATGGGGATTGATCCCAAATGGGGATTGATCCCAACGGGATATCCTACATGGGAATTGATCCTGATGGGACATCCCAAATGGGGATTGATCCGGAATGGGGATTGATCCCAACGGGATATCCTACATGGGAATTGATCCTGATGGGGTATCCCAAACGGGGATTGATCCGGAATGGGGATTGATCCCAACAGGATATCCTACATGGGAATTGATCCCAACGGGATATCCTACATGGGAATTGATCCTGATGGGACATCCCAAATGGGGATTGATCCCGAATGGGGATTGATCCCAACGGGATTTCCTACATGGGAATTGATCCCAACGGGATATCCTACATGGGAATTGATCCTGATGGGACATCCCAAATGGGGATTGATCCCGAATGGGGACTGATCCCAACGGGATATCCTACATGGGAATTGATCCTGATGGGACATTCCAAATGGGGATTGATCCCGAATGGGGATTGATCCTAACGGGATATCCTACATGGGAATTGATCCTGATGGGACATTCCAAATGGGGATTGATCCCGAATGGGGATTGATCCCGAATGGGGATTGATCCCAATAGGATATCCTACATGGGAATTGATCCTGATGGGACATTCCAAATGGGGATTGATCCCGAATGGGGATTGATCCCAATGGGATATCCTACATGGGAATTGATCCCAACGGGATATCCTACATGGGAATTGATCCTGACGGGACATCCCAAACGGGGATTGATCCGGAATGGGGATTGATCCCAACGGGATATCCTACATGGGAATTGATCCCAACGGGATATCCTACATGGGAATTGATCCTGATGGGGTATCCCAAACGGGGACTGATCCGGAATGGGGACTGATCCTGATGGGACATCCCAATTATGGATTGATCCTAAATGGGATATCCTAAATATGGACTGATCCTAAATGCGGCTTCCTCCCGATGGGATATCCCAAAGGGGGATCGATCCTAAACTGGGATTTCTCCCGACAGGATATCCCAAACGGGATTGATCCTAAACTGGGATTCCTCCCAACAGGATATCCCAAAGGGGGATCGATCCTAAATGCGGATTTCTCTGACAGGATATCCCGAAGGGGATCGATCCTAAATTGGGGTTCCCGACAATGCGATATCCCAAACGGGATTGATCCTAAACTGGATTCCTCCTGAAGGGATATCCCAAAGAGGATAGATCCTAAATGTGGATTTCTCTCAGTGTGATATCCCAAAGAGGACTGATCCTAAACTGGGATTCCTCCCCATGGGATATCCCAAGGGGATCAATCCCAAACTGGGATCCCCCCCGATGGGATATCCCAAAGGGGATTGATCCTAAATTGGGATTTCTCCCGACAGGATATCCCAAACGGGATTGATCCTAAACTGGGATTCCTCCCAACAGGATGTCCCGAAGGGGGATCGATCCTAAATTGGGGTTCCCGACAATGCGATATCCCAAAGGGGATTGATCCTAAACCGGATTCCTCCTGAAGGGATATCCCAAAGGGGATAGATCCTAAATGTGGGTTTCTCCCAGTGTGATATCCCAAAGAGGACTGATCCTAAACTGGGATCCCCCCCGATGGGATATCCCAAGGGGATCAATCCCAAACTGGGATCCCCCCCGATGGGATATCCCAAAGGGGATTGATCCTAAATTGGGATTTCTCCAGACAGGATATTCCAAACAGAGATTGATCCTAAATGTGGATTCCCCCAATGGGATACCCCAAACGGGATTGATCCCAAACTGGGATTCTCTCCGATGAGATATCCTGAAGGGGCCTGATCCCAAAGGGAGATTCCCCCGGATGGGATATCCCAAATGGGATTATTCCCAAAGGGAGGTTCCTCCGGACGGGTTATCCCAAATGGGTTTGATCCTAAATGTGGATTCCCCCATGGAATATCCCAAAGGTGACTGATCCCAAACGCGGCTGCTCCCCCATGGAATATCCTGAAGGTGACTGATCCTAAATGTGGATTCCATGGATGTGATATCCCAAATGGGAGTGATCCCAAATGTGGCTTCCCCCATGGAATATCCCGGAGCAGCCTGATCCCAAACGTGGATTCCCCCCTGGAACAACCCGAAGGTGACTGATCCCAAAAGTGGCTTCCCCCATGGAATATCCCAAAGGTGACTGATCCCAAACGTGGCTTCCCCCCTGCAATATCCTGGAGCAGCCTGATCCCAAACATGGATTCCCCCATGGAATGGTGACTGATCCCAAACATGGATTCCCCATGGAATGGTGACTGATCCCAAATGTGGATTCCCCCATGGAATGGTGACTGATCCCAAACATGGATTCCCCATGGAATGGTGACTGATCCCGAACATGGATTCCCCATGGAATGGTGACTGATCCCAAACGAGGATTCCCCCATGGAATGGTGACTGATCCCAAACGTGGATTCCCCCATGGAATGGTGACTGATCCCGAACATGGATTCCCCATGGAATGGTGACTGATCCCGAACGTGGATTCCCCCATGGAATGGTGACTGATCCCAAACGTGGATTCCCCATGGAATGGTGACTGATCCCAAACGTGGATTCCCCCATGGAATGGTGACTGATCCCAAACGTGGATTCCCCATGGAATGGTGACTGATCCTGAACGTGGATTCCCCCATGGAACGGTGACTGATCCCAAACGAGGATTCGCCCCTGGAATGGTGACTGATCCCAAACGTGGATTCCCCATGGAATGGTGACTGATCCCAAACATGGATTCCCCATGGAATGGTGACTGATCCCGAACGTGGATTCCCCCATGGAATGGTGACTGATCCCAAACGTGGATTCCCCATGGAATGGTGACTGATCCCGAACGTGGATTCCCCATGGAACGGTGACTGATCCCGAACATGGATTCCCCCCTGGAATGGTGACTGATCCCATACATGGATTCCCCCCTGGAATGGTGACTGATCCCGAACGTGGATTTCCCCATGGAATGGTGACTGATCCCAAACGTGGATTCCCCCCTGGAATATCCCGAAGGTGACTGATCCCAAACATGGATTCCCCCTTGGAATGGTGACTGATCCCGAAGGTGGATTCCCCCCTGGAATGGTGACTGATCCCAGACATGGATTCCCCCATGGAACGGTGACTGATCCCGAACGTGGATCCCCCCATGGAATGGTGACTGATCCCAGACGTGGATTCCCCATGGAATGGTGACTGATCCCAGACGTGGATTCCCCCATGGAATGGTGACTGATCCCAAACGTGGATTCCCCCATGGAACGGTGACTGATCCCGAACGTGGCTTCCCCCGTGGAATGGTGACTGATCCCAAATGTGGATTCCCCCTTGGAATGTTGACTGATCCCAGACGTGGATTCCCCCGTGGAATGGTGACTGATCCCAAATGTGGATTCCCCCTTGGAATGTTGACTGATCCCAGACGTGGATTCCCCCGTGGAATGGTGACTGATCCCAAATGTGGATTCCCCCTTGGAATGTTGACTGATCCCATACATGGATTCCCCCATGGAATGGTGACTGATCCCAAACCTGGATTCCCCCATGGAACGGTGACTGATCCCAAACATGGATCCCCCTGGAATGGTGACTGATCCCATACATGGATTCCCCATGGAATGGTGACTGATCCCAAACATGGATTCCCCATGGAATGGTGACTGATCCCGAACGTGGATTCCCCTATGGAATGGTGACTGATCCCAAACATGGATTCCCCATGGAATGGTGACTGATCCCATACATGGATTCCCCATGGAATGGTGACTGATCCCAAACATGGATTCCCCATGGAATGGTGACTGATCCCAAACGTGGATTCCCCCATGGAATGGTGACTGATCCCAAACATGGATTCCCCATGGAATGGTGACTGATCCCAGACGTGGATTCCCCCCTGGAATGGTGACTGATCCCAGACGTGGATTCCCCCTGGAATGGTGACTGATCCCGAACGTGGATCCCCCCGGACCATCCCGCCCCGTTCCCGCGTTCCCGGCTGCTCACCCTGGCTGCGGGGCAGCGCGGCCACGTTCCCGTCCTGGAGCCCGGCCAGCAGGAGCCCGGCGCTGCTCCCGAGGCACAGGATGGGCGCCGATCCCGGGAGCCGGCAGCGCTGCAGGCACGGCGTTCCCGAATCCACGCCGCCGTACACCAGCAGGCTGCCAGGGAGCGGGAACAGCGGGATCGGGATGGGAACTGCGGGATCGGGGCTGGGAATAACGGGATTGGGGCTGGGAATAATGGGATTTGGGGTGGGACAGCAGGATCGGGGCGGGAACTGTGGGATCGGGGCTGGGAATAACGGGATTGGGGTGGGACAGCGGGATCAGGGCTGGGAACTGTGGGATCGGGATGGGAACTGCGGGATCGGGGCTGGGAATAACAGGATTGGGGTGCAAACTGCGGGATCGGGATGGGAACTGCGGGATCGGGTTGGGAATAACGGGATCGGGGCTGGGAACTGCGGGATCGGGATGGGAACTGCGGGATCGGGGCTGGGAATAACGGGATTGGGGCTGGGAATAACGGGATCGGGGCTGGGAAAAACGGGATCGGGGCTGGGAACTGCGGGATCAGGGTGGGAACTGTGGGATCGGGGCTGGGAACTGCGGGATCGGGATGGGAACTGCGGGATCGGGGCTGGGAATAACGGGATTGGGGCTGGGAATAACGGGATCGGGGCTGGGAACAACGGGATCGGGGCTGGGAATAACGGGATTTGGGGTGGGACAGCGGGATCGGGCTGGGAACTGTGGGATCGGGGTGAGAACTATGGGATCGGGGCTGGGAAAAATGGGAATGGGGTGGGAATAATGGGATTGGGGTGGGACAGCGGGATTGGGGAGGAAATAATGGGATTGGGGCTGGGACTAATGGGATTGGGAAGGAAATAATGGGATTGGGGCTGGGAGCAGCAGGATTGGGGCTGGGATCAGAGCTGGGATCCAGGATCACAGCCAGGATGCAGGTTTGGGATCACAGCTGGGTTTGGGATCACAGCTGGGATGCGATTTTGGGATCAGAGCTGGGATTTGGGATCAGAGCTGGGATGCGGGGTTGGGATCAGAGCTGGATCCGGGATCAGGGCTGGGTTTGGGATCAGGGCTGGGTTTGGGATCAGAGCTGGGATGCAGGGTTGGGATCAGAGCTGGGTTTGGGATCACAGCTGGGATGTGGGTTTGGGATCGGGGCTGGGATCTGGATCAGAGCCGGGATGTGGGTTTGGGATCGGGGCTGGGATCTGGGATCAGAGCCGGGATGCGGATTTGGGATCTCACCTCCCGTCCTGCAGCCCCAGGCACACTGCGGGGTGGGGGCCGTGCGGCTCCGGGGCCGTTCCCGGCTCCGCGGGATCCTGGGCCGGCGGCTCCGGGATGAATTCCATGCACAGCACCGGCGCCGGCACCGGGAAGGATTTGACGGTTCGGGGCACGGAGCGGTTCAGGGAGAAAATCTCCACCTGGCCCCCCGCGCCCTCCTGACCCCCTCCCACCTGCAGGATGGGGGGAAAAAGTGGGAATGAGCGTCCCAAATCCCAAATCCCAGATCCCAACCCCCAAACCAATCCCAGAGTTTGGGCTGTGCTCACCCACAGGAAGCCCCGGGTGAGCACAGCCCAAATCCCAAACCCCAAACAAACCCCAAACCCCAGATCCCAAACTCCAAACCCCAAACAGATCCCAAATAAACCCCAAACACCACACAAACCCCAAACCGACCCCAAACCCCAAACCAACCCCAAATCCCATCCGAGCTCACCCAGAGGAATCCCTGTGGCAGCGCGGTGCTGACAGCCCCGAACCCCAAACCCCAAACAAACCCCAAATCCAAATAAACCCCAAACAAACCCCAAATAAACCCCAAGTCCCAAATCCCAAACAAACCCCAAACAAATCCCAAATCCCGTTCCATGCTCACCCAGAGGAATCCCTGTGGCAGCGCGGTGCTGACGGCCCCGAACCCCAAATCCCAAATCCCAAATCCCAAATCCCAAATCTGTTCCGTGCTCACCCAGAGGAATCCCTGCAGCAGCGTGGTGCTGACGGCCCTGAACCCCAAATCCCAAACCCCAAATCCCAAATCCCAAATCCCAAACCCCAAATCCCAAACCCCAAACAAACCCCAAACCCCAAATCCCAAATCCCAAATCCCAAATCCCAAATCCCAAATCCCAAACCCCAAACAAATCCCAAACCCCAAACCCCAAACCCCAAACCCGTTCCGTGCTCACCCAGAGGAACCCCTGCGGCAGCGCGGTGCTGACGGCCCCGAACCCTGAACCCCAAACCCCAAATCTCAAACCCCAAACAAACCCCAAATCCCAGATCCCAAACCCCAAATCCCAAACCCCAAACAAATCCCAAATCCCAAACCCCAAACAAACCCCAAACCCCAAACCCGTTCTGTGCTCACCCAGAGGAACCCCTGCGGCAGCGCGGTGCTGACGGCCCCGAACCCTGAACCCCAAACCCCAAATCCCAAACCCCAAATCCCAAACCCCAAACAAACCCCAAACCCCAAACCCCAAATCCCAAACCCGTTCCGTGCTCACCCAGAGGAATCCCTGCGGCAGTGCGGTGCTGACAGCCCCGAACCCCAAACCCCAAATCCCAAACCCCAAATCCCAAATCCCAAATCCCAAACCCCAAACCCCAAAGAAACCCCAAACCCCAAACCCCAAACCCCAAATCCCAAACCCGTTCCGAGCTCACCCAGAGGAACCCCTGCGGCAGCGCGGTGCTGACGGCCCCGAACCCCAAATCCCAAACCCCAAACCCCAAACCCCAAACACCAAACCCCAAATCCCAAACCCCAAATCCCAAACCCCAAATCCCAAATCCCAAATCCCAAATCCCAAACCCCAAACAAACCCCAAACCCCATATCCCAAACCCCAAATTCCAAATCCCGTCCGTGCTCACCCAGAGGAACCCCTGCGGCAGCGCGGTGCTGACGGCCCCGAACCCCAAACCCCAAATCCCAAATCCCAAATTCCAAATCCCAAACCCCAAATCCCAAACCCCAAACAAACCCCAAACCCCAAACCCCAAACCCCAAACCCCAAACAAACCCCAAACCCCAAATCCCAAACCCCAAATCCCAAACCCCAAACCCCAAACCCCAAATAAACCCCAAACCCCAAATCCCAAACCCCAAACCCGTTCCGTGCTCACCCAGAGGAATCCCTGTGGCAGCGCGGTGCTGACAGCCCCGAACCCCAAACCCCAAATCCCAAACCCCAAACCCCAAACCCCAAATCCCAAACCCCAAATCCCAAACCCCAAATCCCAAACCCCAAACAAACCCCAAATCCCAAATCCCAAACCCCAAATCCCAAACCCCAAACAAACCCCAAGCCCCATATCCCAAACCCCAAACCCCAAACCCGTTCTGTGCTCACCCAGAGGAATCCCTGCGGCAGCGCGGTGCTGACAGCCCCGAACCCTGAACCCCAAACCCCAAACCCCAAACCCCAAACCCCAAACCCCAAATCCCAAATCCCAAATCCCAAACCCCAAATCCCAAACCCCAAACCCCAAACCCCAAATCCCAAACCCGTTCCGTGCTCACCCAGAGGAATCCCTGCGGCAGCGCGGTGCTGACAGCCCCGAACCCTGAACCCCAAACCCCAAACCCCAAACCCCAAATCCCAAATCCCAAACCCCAAATCCCAAACCCCAAATCCCAAATCCCAAACCCGTGCTCACCCAGAGGAATCCCTGTGGCAGCGCGGTGCTGACGGCCCCGAACCCCAAATCCCAAACCCCAAACAAACCCCAAACCCCAAACCCCAAACCCCAAACCCCAAATCCCAAATCCCAAATCCCAAATCCCAAATCCCAAATCCCAAACCCCAAACCCCAAATCCCATCCGTGCTCACCCAGAGGAACCCCTGCGGCAGCGCGGTGCTGACGGCCCCGAACCCCAAACCCCAAATCCCAAATCCCAAATTCCAAATCCCAAACCCCAAATCCCAAACCCCAAACAAACCCCAAACCCCAAACCCCAAACCCCAAACCCCAAACAAACCCCAAACCCCAAATCCCAAACCCCAAATCCCAAACCCCAAACCCCAAACCCCAAATAAACCCCAAACCCCAAATCCCAAACCCCAAACCCGTTCCGTGCTCACCCAGAGGAATCCCTGTGGCAGCGCGGTGCTGACAGCCCCGAACCCCAAACCCCAAATCCCAAACCCCAAACCCCAAACCCCAAATCCCAAACCCCAAATCCCAAACCCCAAATCCCAAACCCCAAACAAACCCCAAATCCCAAATCCCAAACCCCAAATCCCAAACCCCAAACAAACCCCAAGCCCCATATCCCAAACCCCAAACCCCAAACCCGTTCTGTGCTCACCCAGAGGAATCCCTGCGGCAGCGCGGTGCTGACAGCCCCGAACCCTGAACCCCAAACCCCAAACCCCAAACCCCAAACCCCAAACCCCAAATCCCAAATCCCAAATCCCAAACCCCAAACCCCA
The DNA here is from genome assembly GCA_037837765.1 of Delichon dasypus. Lineage (NCBI taxonomy): Eukaryota > Metazoa > Chordata > Aves > Passeriformes > Hirundinidae > Delichon > Delichon dasypus. The sequence goes on along the minus strand of JBBAXF010000068.1, from coordinate 143,075 downwards.
AACCCCAAACCCCAAATCCCAAACCCCAAACCCCAAACCCCAAATCCCAAACCCCAAACCCCAAACCCCAAACCCCAAACCCGTTCCGTGCTCACCCAGAGGAATCCCTGCGGCAGCGCGGTGCTGACAGCCCCGAACCCTGAACCCCAAACCCCAAACCCCAAACCCCAAACCCCAAATCCCAAATCCCAAACCCCAAATCCCAAATCCCAAACCCCAAATCCCAAACCCCAAATCCCAAATCCCAAACCCGTGCTCACCCAGAGGAATCCCTGTGGCAGCGCGGTGCTGACGGCCCCGAACCCCAAATCCCAAACCCCAAACAAACCCCAAACCCCAAACCCCAAACCCCAAACCCCAAATCCCAAATCCCAAATCCCAAATCCCAAATCCCAAATCCCAAACCCCAAACCCCAAATCCCATCCGTGCTCACCCAGAGGAACCCCTGCGGCAGCGCGGTGCTGACGGCCCCGAAGCCCAGCAGCGAGGAGTGCACGGGGCTGTGCACGGCGGCGCCCAGCTGGGATGGAACCCAAACATCGGGATCGGGATCGGCACCGGGATTGGCACCGGGACCGGCCGCAATTCCCGAAATCCCCCCGGAATGCCCCGATCCCGGCCTCGCCCACCCCCTCCAGGATGGGATTTGCACCTTTCCCAGATCCAAGGGTTTTCCATCTCCTCTAGACTGGGATTTGTGCCTCTCCTGGATCCAGGGATTTGCACCTTTCCCACCCAGATCCAGGATTTTCCCACCCCCTCCAATCTGGGATTTGCACCTTTCCCAGATCTGGGATTTTTCCATCCCCTCCAGGATGGGATTTGCGCCTTTCCTGGATCCAGGGATTTGTGCCTTTCCCACCCGGATCCGGGGATTTTTCAGCCCCTCCAGGCAGGGATTTGCACCTTTCCCAGATCCAAGGGTTTTCCAGCCCCTCCAGGATGGGATTTGTGCCTCTCCTGGATCCAGGGATTTGCACCTTTCCCACCTCCAGGATTTTTCCACCCCCTCCAGACCGGGATTTGCACCTTTCCTGGATCCAGGGATTTGCACCTTTCCCACCCAGATCCAGGATTTTCCCACCCCCTCCAATCTGGGATTCGCACGTTTCCCAGATCCAAGGGTTTTCCATCCCCTCCAGACCAGGATTTGTGCCTTTCCCGGATCCAGGGATTTGTACCTTTCCCACCCTGGAGGGGCTGGAAAAATCCCGACTCCGGGGATTTGCACCTTTCCCAGATCCAAGGGTTTTCCATCTCCTCTAGACTGGGATTTGCGCCTTTCCTGGATCCAGGGATTTGCACCTTTCCCACCCGGAACTGGGGATTTTTCAGCCCCTCCAGGCTGGGATTTGCACCTTTCCCAGATCCAAGGGTTTTCCATCTCCTCCAGGATGGGATTTGTGCCTCTCCTGGATCCAGGGATTTGCACCTTTCCCACCCAGATCCAGGATTTTTCCATCCCCTCCAATCTGGGATTCGCACGTTTCCCAGATCCAAGGGTTTTCCATCCCCTCCAGATCGGGATTTGTGCCTTTCCCGGATCCAGGGATTTGTACCTTTCCCACCCTGGAGGGGCTGGAAAAATCCCGACTCCAGGGATTTGCACCTTTCCCAGATCTGGGATTTTTCCATCTCCTCCAGGATGGGATTTGCACTTTTCCTGGATCCAGGGATTTGCACCTTTCCCACCCGGATCCGGGGATTTTTCAGCCCCTCCAGGCTGGGATTTGCACCTTTCCCAGATCCAAGGGTTTTCCACCCCCTCCAGACCGGGATTTGTGCCTTTCCCAGATCCAGGGATTTGCACCTTTCCCACCTTGGAGGGGCTGGAAAAATCCCGGATCTGGGGATTTGCACCTTTCCCAGATCCAAGGGTTTTCCATCTCCTCCAGACCGGGATTTGTGCCTTTCCTGGATCCAGGGATTTGCGCCTTTCCCACCCAGATCCGGGATTTTTCCATCCCCTCCAATCTGGGATTTGCACCTTTCCCAGATCCAAGGGTTTTCCATCCCCTCCAGATCGGGATTTGTGCCTTTCCCAGATCCAGGGATTTGCACAAATCCCACCTTGGAGGGGCTGGAAAAATCCCGGATCTGGGGATTTGCACCTTTCCCAGATCTGGGATTTTTCCATCTCCTCCAGGATGGGATTTGTGCCTCTCCTGGATCCAGGGATTTCACCTTTCCCACCTCCAGGATTTTTCCACCCCCTCCAGGATGGGATTTGCACCTTTCCTGGATCCAGGGATTTGCGCCTTTCCCACCCGGATCCAGGATTTTTCCACCCCCTCCAATCTGGGATTCGCACGTTTCCCAGATCCAAGGTTTTTCCAGCCCCTCCAGACTGGGATTTGTGCCTTTCCCGGATCCAGGGATTTGTACCTTTCCCACCTTGGAGGGGCTGGAAAAATCCCGACTCCGGGGATTTGCACCTTTCCCAGATCTGGGATTTTCCACCCCCTCCAGGCTGGGATTTGTGCCTTTCCTGGATCCAGGGATTTGCACCTTTCCCACCTCCAGGATTTTTCCACCCCCTCCAGACTGGGATTTGCACCTTTTCCACCCAGATCCGGGATTTTCCCACACCCTCCAATCTGGGATTTGCACGTTTCCCAGATCCAAGGGTTTTCCATCCCCTCCAGACCGGGATTTGTGCCTTTCCCAGATCCAGGGATTTGCACCTTTCCCACCCAGATCTGGGATTTTCCATCCCCTCCAGACCGGGATTTGTGCCTTTCCCAGATCCAGGGATTTGCACCTTTCCCACCGTGGAGGGGCTGGAAAAATCCCGGATCTGGGGATTTGCACCTTTCCCAGATCCAAGGGTTTTCCATCTCCTCCAGACCGGGATTTGCGCCTTTCCTGGATCCAGGGATTTGCGCCTTTCCCACTCAGATCCAGGATTTTCCCACCCCCTCCAATCTGGGATTTGCACCTTTCCCACCTCCAGGATTTTTCCACCCCCTCCAGACCGGGATTTGCACCTCTCCTGGATCCAGGGGTTTGCGCCTTTCCCACCCAGATCTGGGATTTTTCCATCACCTCCAATCTGGGATTCGCACGTTTCCCAGATCCAAGGGTTTTCCAGCCCCTCCAGGATGGGATTTGCGCCTTTCCTGGATCCAGGGATTTGTACCTTTCCCACCCAGATCCAGGATTTTCCCACCCCCTCCAATCTGGGATTCGCACCTTTCCCAGATCCAAGGGTTTTCCATCCCCTACAGACCAGGATTTGTGCCTCTCCTGGATCCAGGGATTTGCACCTTTCCCAGATCCAAGGGTTTTCCAGCCCCTTCAGACCAGGATTTGTGCCTCTCCTGGATCCAGGGATTTGCACCTTTCCCAGATCTGGGATTTTTCCATCTCCTCCAGGATGGGATTTGCGCCTTTCCTGGATCCAGGGATTTGCACCTTTCCCACCCAGATCCAGGGATTTTTCAGCCCCTCCAGACTGGGATTTGCACCTTTCCCAGCTCCAGGATTTTTCCAGCCCCTCCAGGATGGGATTTGCGCCTTTCCCAGATCCAAGGGTTTTCCATCTCCTCTAGACTGGGATTTGTGCCTTTCCTGGATCCAGGGGTTTGCACCTTTCCGACCTCCAGGATTTTTCCACCCCCTCCAGACCAGGATTTGCTCCTGGATCCAGGGATTTGCGCCTTTCCCACCCGGATCCGGGGATTTTCCAGCCCCTCCAGGCTGGGATTTGCACCTTTCCCAGATCCAAGGGTTTTCCAGCCCCTCCAGGATGGGATTTGTGCCTTTCCCGGATCCAGGGATTTGCACAAATCCCACCTTGGAGGGGCTGGAAAAATCCCGGATCTGGGGATTTGCACGTTTCCCAGATCCAAGGGTTTTCCACCCCCTCCAGACCGGGATTTGCGCTTTTCCTGGATCCAGGGATTTGCACCTTTCCCACCCAGATCCAGGATTTTTCCACCCCCTCCAATCTGGGATTCGCACGTTTCCCAGATCCAAGGGTTTTCCATCTCCTCCAGACCGGGATTTGCGCCTTTCCTGGATCCAGGGATTTGAACCTTTCCCACCCTGGAGGGGCTGGAAAAATCCCAGATCCGGGGATTTGCAGCTTTCCCAGATCCGGGATTTTTCCATCTCCTCCAGGATGGGATTTGCACCTTTCCTGCATCCAGGGATTTGCACCTTTCCCACCCACATCCAGGATTTTCCCACCCCCTCCAATCTGGGATTTGCACGTTTCCCAGATCCAAGGTTTTTCCAGCCCCTCCAGACTGGGATTTGTACCTTTCCCACCCTGGAGGGGCTGGAAAAATCCCAGATCCGGGGATTTGCAGCTTTCCCAGATCCGGGATTTTTCCACCCCCTCCAGACTGGGATTTGTGCCTCTCCTGGATCCAGGGATTTGCACGTTTCCCGCCGGGATCTGGGATTTTTCCAGCCCCTCCAGACTGGGATTTGCACCTTTCCCAGCTCCAGGATTTTTCCAGCCCCTCCAGACTGGGATTTGCACCTTTCCCAGATCCGGGATTTTTCCAGCCCCTCCAGGATGGGATTTGCGCCTTTCCCAGCTCCAGGATTTTTCCAGCCCCTCCAGACTGGGATTTGCACCTTTCCCAGCTCCAGGATTTTTCCACCCCCTCCAGACTGGGATTTGCACCTTTCCCAGCTCCAGGATTTTTCCAGCCCCTCCAGGATGGGATTTGCGCCTTTCCCGCCCTGACCCGGGCTTTTCCCGGCTCTCACCTGCAGATCCAAGGCTTTGGAGGAGAAGGCGGGAATGTGGCAGCACAGGACGGGGCTCCAGAGGGGAGCTCGGCTCCTGCTGTCCTCGTCCGGGCACAGCCAGCCCGGCTGGTTCTCCTCCCCTGCGGAAAACCGGGATCGGGGCTCGGCTCCCCCGGGATCCATCCCCACCTCGGCCCCCTCTCCCAGCCGCCGCCGCGTGGAGCCGGGGAAAAATCCCGGGAAAAAGCGGATTTACGGGAAAAAAAATCCCGTCCGAGAGCGTTCCCTCCCTGGGAACGTGGAGATGGGATTGTCCCGGGGGCTTTAAAAAATAGGGAAGAGCCAACGGGATTATCCCGGATTGTCCCAAAGCCTCCCAGATGTTCTCCAAAAGCTCCTCCAGGACCTTTCCAACCACCTCAGAAAAGTCCCAAACCTTTTCCAGGGCTTCCCAAACCTCCGGAATGTTCCGAACCTCTTCCAGGACCTCCCAGGCCTTCTCCAAACCTTCCCCAAACCTCCAGAACCTCTCCGACGCGCTCAGAAAATTCCCAAACCTTTTCCAAAAACCTTCCAAACCTCCTCCAGAACCTTCCCAATCTCCTCCAGAACTTCTCAGTCTCATCCACAACCTCCCCGACCTTCTCAGAAAATTCCCAAACCTTCTCCACGAGCTCCCAGACCCTCCCCAAACCTCCCAAACCTTTTCCAGAAACATTCCAAACCTTCTCCAGAACCTCTCAAACCTCCAGAACCTCCCAAACGTTCCCCAAACTTCTCCAGAGCCTCCCCAAACCTCCAGAACCTCCCCAATCTCCTCCAGAACTTGCCCAAACCTTCTCCAGACCCCCCCCAGCACTCTCCGAAATCCCAGCCCCTCTCTCCCGTTCCCATTCCCGTTCCCATTCCCGCTCCCATTCCTGTTCCCTCTCCCCTGTTCCCGTTCCCTCTCTCCCGTTCCCATTCCTGTTCCCGTTCCTGTTCCCTCTCCCCTGTTCCCGTTCCCATTCCCGTTCCCATTCCCATTCCCTCTCTCCCATTCCCATTCCCGTTCCCTCTCTCCTGTTCCCATTCCCGTTCCCGTTCCCGTTCCCTCTCCCCTGTTCCCGTTCCCATTCCCGTTCCCATTCCCGTTCCCTCTCCCCTGTTCCCATTCCCGTTCCCATTCCCGTTCCCTCTCTCCTGTTCCCATTCCCGCTCCCGTTCCTGTTCCCTCTCCCCTGTTCCCGTTCCCTCTCTCCCGTTCCCATTCCTGTTCCCGTTCCCGTTCCCCCTCCCCTGTTCCCATTCCCGTTCCCCCTCTCCCGTTCCCGTTCCCCCTCTCCCGTTCCCGTTCCCCCTCCCCTGTTCCCATTCCCGTTCCCCCTCTCCCGTTCCCGTTCCCCCTCTCCCGTTCCCGTTCCCCCTCCCCTGTTCCCATTCCCGTTCCCCCTCTCCCGTTCCCGTTCCCCCTCTCCCGTTCCCGTTCCCTCTCTCCTGTTCCCATTCCCGTTCCCCCTCTCCCGTTCCCGTTCCCCCTCTCCCGTTCCCATTCCCTCTCTCCCGTTCCCGTTCCCCCTCTCCCGTTCCTGTTCCCTCTCTCCCATTCCCGTTCCCGTTCCCGTTCCCCCTCTCCCGTTCCCATTCCCGCTCCCGTTCCTGTTCCCTCTCCCCTGTTCCCGTTCCCGTTCCCGTTCCCCCTCTCCCATTCCCGTTCCCTCTCTCCCGTTCCCGTTCCCATTCCCGTTCCCCCTCTCCCGTTCCCGTTCCCATTCCCGTTCCCTCTCTCCCGTTCCCGTTCCCTCTCTCCCGTTCCCATTCCCGTTCCCGTTCCTGTTCCCTCTCCCCCGTTCCCGTTCCCGCTCCCCCTCTCCCGTTCCCGTTCCCTCTCCCCTGTTCCCATTCCCGCTCCCCCGCTCCCGTTCCCGTTCCCCCTCTCCCGTTCCCGTTCCCTCTCCCCTGTTCCCTCTCTCCCATTCCCGTTTCCCCCTCTCCCGTTCCCGTTCCCGCTCCCCCGCTCCCGTTCCCGTTCCCCCTCTCCCGTTCCCGTTCCCCCTCTCCCATTCCCGTTCCCGTTCCCGTTCCCGTTCCCGTTCTCGTTCCCTCTCTCCCATTCCCGTTCCTGTTCCCGCTCCCCCGCTCCCGTTCCCGTTCCCCCTCTCCCGTTCCCGTTCCCCCTCTCCCGTTCCCGTTCCCTCTCCCCCTCTCCCGTTCCCGCTCCCCCGTTCCCGTTCCCGTTCCCCCGTTCCCGTCCCCGCTCCGTCGGACACTCACGGAGGCCGATCTTGGCCAGGTGCAGCCGGTTCACCCAGCAGATCTTGCTCAGGGGGCTGGGCGTGATGAACACCACCATGACACTGATGGGGCGCCCGGACCTGCGCGGCAGCGCGGCCTTCAGCCTCGGGGACCCTCATCATCCTCATCATCATCATCATCATCCTCATCCTCAGCCTCGGAGACCCTCATCATCCTCATCATCCTCATCATCCTCAGCCTCGGAGACCCTCACCATCATCATCATCATCATCATCATCCTCAGCCTCCGAGACCCTCATCATCCTCATCATCATCATCTTCAGCCTTGGAGACCCTCATCATCATCATCATCCTCAGCCTCATCATCATCATCCTCATCATCATCATCCTCAGCCTCGGGGACCCTCATCATCATCATCCTCATCCTCTTCTACCTCAGCCTCGGAGACCCTCATCATCATCATCATCCTCATCCTCTTCATCCTCAGCCTCCGAGACCCTCATCATCCTCAGCCTCATCCTCTTCTACCTCAGCCTCGGAGACCCTCATCATCATCATCATCATCCTCATCATCATCATCCTCAGTCTCGGAGACCCTCATCATCATCATCATCAACCTCATCCTCATCCTCAGAGACCCTCATCATCCTCAGCCTCATCATCTTCAACCTCAGCCTCCGAGACCCTCATCATCATCATCATCCTCATCATCCTCATCCTCAGCCTCGGAGACCCTCATCATCCTCATCATCCTCAGCCTCAGCCTCAGCAACCCTCATCATCATCATCATCCTCATCATCATCATCCTCAGCCTCGGAGACCCTCACCATCCTCATCATCATCTTCAACCTCAGCCTCCGAGACCCTCATCATCCTCAGCCTCATCCTCATCCTCAGCCTCGGAGACCCTCATCATCATCCTCAGCCTCATCCTCATCCTCAGCCTCGGAGACCCTCATCATCCTCATCATCATCCTCTTCAACCTCAGCCTCGGAGACCCTCATCATCCTCATCATCATCATCATCATCATCATCCTCAGCCTCCGAGACCCTCATCATCATCATCCTCATCATCTTCTACCTCAGCCTCGGAGACCCTCATCATCCTCATCATCCTCATCCTCTTCATCCTCAGCCTCCGAGACCCTCATCATCCTCAGCCTCATCATCTTCAACCTCAGCCTCCGAGACCCTCACCATCATCATCAACCTCATCCTCATCCTCAGCCTCGGAGACCCTCATCATCATCATCCTCAGCCTCAATCTCGTCCTCATCCTCGGCAACCCTTGTCATCCTCATCCTCATCCTCATCCTCATCCTCATCCTCATCCTCATCCTCATCCTCATCCTCATCCTCATCCTCGTCTTCATCCTCACTCTCATCCTCACCCTCGTCCTCGTCCTCAGCCTCAGCGCCCCTCACCATTGTCCTCATCTTCATCCTCATCCTCAGCCTTGTCTTCATCCTCACCCTCGTCCTCATCTTCATCCTTACCCTCGTCCTCATCCTCAGCCTTGGCACCCCTCATCATCATCATCATCTTCATCCTCGTCCCCATCCTCATCCTCACCCTCACCCTTGTCCTCTTCCTCATCCTCGTCCTCACCCTGTCCTCTTCTTCCTTCTCCTCTTCTCCTCCTCATCTTCCTCCTCATCCCCATCCTCCTCATCACCCTCACCATGTTCATACTGCTCTTCATCCTCCTTCTCCTCTTCCTCACCCTCCTCCTCCTCATCCTCATCCTCCTCATCCTCATCATCTTCATCCAGCTTTTCATCCTCCTTCTCCTCTTCCTCACCCTCCTCCTCCTCCTCATTTTGCTCCTCATCCTCATCATCTTCATCCAGCTCTTCATTTTCCTCCTCCTCCTCCCTCCATCCCCATTCCCATCCCCACCATTTCCATCCCCAACATTCCCACCATTCCCATTCCCACCATCCCTGTCACAACCATCCCTGCCATCCCACCATTCCCGCCATTCCCACCATTCCCACATTCCCGCCGTTCCCACCATTCCCATTCCTGCTGTTCCCATGCTCCCGCTGTTCACGCCATTCATGCATTCCCACATCCCCACATTCCCACATTCCTGCCGTTCCCACCATTCCCACATTCCCACATCCCACCATTCCCATTCCCACCATCCCCACATTCCTGCCGTTCCTGCCATTCCCACCATTCCCACCATTCCCATTCCCATTCCCACCATTCCCACATCCCACCATTCCCATTCCCACCATTCCCATTCCCACATCCCACCATTCCCATTCCCACCATTCCCATTCCCACCATCCCCACATTCCTGCCGTTCCTGCCATTCCCACCATTCCCACATCCCACCATTCCCATTCCCACCATCCCCACATTCCTGCCGTTCCTGCCATTCCCACCATTCCCATTCCTACCATTCCCACATTCCCACATCCCCGCTGTTCCCACATTCCCACATTCCCACATTTCCATGTTCCTGCCATTCCCATCCCCACATTCCCACATTCCCATGTTCCTGCCATTCCCATCCCCACATTCCTGCCGTTCCTGCCGTTCCCACCATTCCCATTCCCACCATCCCCACATTCCTGCCGTTCCTGCCATTCCCACCATTCCCACATTCCCACATCCCCGTTGTTCCCACATTCCCACATTCCCATGTTCCTGCCATTCCCATCCCCACATTCCCACCATTCCCATTCCCACCATTCCCACATTCCCACCATTCCCACCATTCCCATTCCCCCCATCCCCACATTCCTGCCGTTCCCGCCGTTCCCACCGTTCCCACATTCCCACATCCCCACCATTCCCACATTCCCACATCCCCACCATTCCCACATTCCCACATCCCACCATTCCCATTCCCACCATTCCCACATTCCTGCCGTTCCCACCATTCCCACATCCCCACCATTCCCGCATTCCCGCCGTTGCTCCGGCCGCGGTTCCCTCACTTGTCGGGTTTCCCGGGCAGCAGCAGCCGCAGCCGGCACTTGTTTGCCGAGTGGATTTCCTCCTCCTTCACCTTCATCATCCTCTGCAGGGCCAGGCACCAGTCCTGGGCCACCGCCATGTTCAGGTTCTGCTGGGACCAGCGGAGCCCGGCCGCTCGCACGCCGCTTCCCGCTCCTCTTCCCGCTCTGTTCCCGCTCTTCCCGCTTTTCCCGCTTGTTCCCGCTCTTCCCACTCCTTTCCCGCTCTTCCCGCTCTTTTCCCACTCTTCCCACTTTTCCCGCTTGTTCCCGCTCTTCCCACTCCTTTCCCACTCTTCCCGCTTGTTCCCACTTTTCCCGCTCTTCCCGCTCTTTTCCCGCTCTTCCCACTTTTCCCGCTTGTTCCCGCTCTTCCTGCTCTTTTCCCACTCTTCCCGCTTGTTCCCGCTTTTCCCGCTCTTCCCGCTCTTTTCCCACTCTTCCCGCTTGTTCCCACTTTTCCCGCTCTTTTCCCACTCTTCCCGCTTGTTCCCACTTTTCCCGCTCTTCCCACTCCTTTCCCGCTCTTCCCGCTCTTTTCCCACTCTTCCCGCTTTTCCCGCTTGTTCCCGCTCTTCCCTGCTCTTCCCGCTCTTTTCCCACTCTTCCCTGCTCTTCCCGCTTGTTCCCACTTTTCCCGCTCTTCCCACTCCTTTCCCGCTCCTTTTCCCGTTCTTTTCCCACTATTCCCGCTTTTCCCGCTTGTTCCTGCTCTTCCCGCTCTTTTCCCACTCTTCCTGCTTGTTCCCACTTTTCCCGCTCTTTTCCCACTCTTCCCGCTCTTCCCACTCCTTTCCCGCTCTTCCCGCTCTTTTCCCACTCTTCCCGCTCTTCCCGCTCCTTTCCCGCTCTTCCCGCTCTTTTCCCACTCTTCCCGCTTTTCCCGCTTGTTCCCGCTCTTCCCTGCTCTTCCCGCTTTTCCCACTCTTCCCGCTTGTTCCCACTTTTCCCGCTCTTCCCACTCTTTTCCCGCTCTTCCCACCTTTTTTCCGCTCTTCCCGCTTTTCTCGCTCTTCCTGCTTTTTTCTCTCACTTCCTGTTTTTCCCGTTCTTCCCGCTCTACCCGCTTTTCCCTCTCTTCCCGCCTTTTTCCCACTTTTCCCGCTCTTTTCCCGCTCTTCCCGCTTTTCTCGCTCTTCCCACTCTTCCTGCTCTTCCCTCTCTTTTCCCGCTTTTCCTGCTTGTTCCCGCTCTTTTCCCGCTTGTTCCCACTCTTCCTGCTTTTCCCGCTCTTCCTGCTTTTTTCTCTCACTTCCTGCTTTTCCCGTTCTTCCCGCTCTACCCGCTTTTCCCTCTCTTCCCGCCTTTTTCCCGCTTTTCCCGCTCTTTTCCCGCTCTTCCCGCTTTTCTCGCTCTTTCCACTCTTCCTGCTCTTCCCTCTCTTTTCCCGCTTTTCCTGCTTGTTCCCGCTCTTTTCCCGCTTGTTCCCACTCTTCCTGCTTTTCCCGCTCTTCCTGCTTTTTTCTCTCACTTCCTGCTTTTCCCGTTCTTCCCGCTCTACCCGCTTTTCCCTCTCTTCCCGCCTTTTTCCCGCTTTTCCCGCTCTTTTCCCGCTCTTCCCACTTTTCCCGCTCTTCCCGCTTTTCTCGCTCTTCCCACTCTTCCTGCTCTTCCTGCTCTTTTCCCGCTCTTCCCGCTTGTTCCCGCTCTTCCTGCTTTTCTCGCTCTTCCCGCTCTTTTCCCGCTTGTTCCCACTCTTCCTGCTTTTCCCGCTCTTCCTGCTTTTTTCTCTCACTTCCTGCTTTTCCCGTTCTTCCCGCTCTTCCCGCTTTTCCCTCTCTTCCTGCCTTTTTCCCGCTTTTCCCGCTCTTTTCCTGCTCTTCCTGCTTTTCCCTCTCTTTTCCCGCTCTTCCCGCTCTTCCCGCTTGTTCCCGCTCTTCCCGCTTCTTCCCAGTTTTTCCCAGTTGTTCCCATTTTTTCCTGTTTTTTCCCCATTTTTTCCCCGGTTTTTCCTGGTTTTTCCCAGTTTTTCCCAGTTGTTCCCGGCTCTTCCAGCTTTTCCCACTTTTTCCCAGTTGTTCCCAGTTTTTCCCAGTTGTTCCCATTTCTTCCCCGGTTTTTCTGGTTGTTTCAGTTTTTCCTGGCTGTTCCCAGTTGTCCCGTTTTTTTCCCCCCATTCTCCCTGTTATTCCGGTTCTTCCCAGTTTTTCCCATTTTTTCCCAGTTTTTCCCCAATTGTTCAGTTTTTTCCCAGTTGATCCCAGTTGTTTTCAGCTTATCCCAATTTTCCCAGTTGTTCCTGTTTTTTCCCGGCTGTCCCCATTTTTTCCTGTTTTTTCCCAGTTGTCCCCAGTTGTTCCCAGTTTTTCCCAATTGTTCCCAGTTTATCCCAATTTTCCCAGTTGTGCCCTTTTTTCCCTGGTTTTTCCCAGTTTTCCCCAGTTTTCCCCAGCTGTTCACGGCTCTTCCTGCTTTTCCCACTTTTTCCCGGTTGTTCCCAGTTTTTCCCAATTGTTCTGGTTGTTTTTTCCTGGCTGTCCCCGTTTTTTTCCCATTTTTCCCAGTTGTTCCCAGTTGTCCCCGGTTGTTCCCATTTTTTCCCAATTGTTCCCGGTTTATCCCAATTTTCCGTTTTTTTTCCCAATTGTTTCCAGTTTATCCCAATTTTCCCAGTTGTGCCGGTTTTTTCCCAGTTTTCCCCGGTTTTTCCCAGCTGTTCCTGGTTGTCCCTGCTTTTTCCCAGTTTTCCCCTTTTTTTTTCCCAGCTGTTCCCAGTTTTTCCCAATTTTCCCTGTTATTCCGGTTTTTCCTGTTTTTCCCCTGTTATTCCAGTTTTTCCCAGCTGCTCCTGGCCATCCCCGGTTGTTCCTATTTTTCCCTGGCTGGTTTTTCCCGGTTGTTCCTGTTTGTCCCCGGTTTTCCCCAGCCGTTCCCGTTTTTCCCCGGCCGTTTGTTCCCAGTTTTCCCCGGCCATTTGTTCCCATTTTTTCCCAGCCATTCCCATTTTTCCCCGTTTTCCCCATCTGCTCCCGGCCGTTCCCGTTTCTTCCCGGCCATTCCCGTTTTTTCCCCGGCCAGTTGTTCCCGTTTTTCCCCGGCCATCTGTTCCAGTTTTTCCCGGCCGTTTGTCCCCAGTTTTTCCTGTCTGTTCCCATTTTCCCCAGCCTTTTGTTCCCGTTTTTTCCCGTTTGTTCCCTGTTTTTCCCTGGTCGTTCCCACTTTTTCCCAGCCGTTCCCATTTTTCCCTGGCCGTTTGTTCCCGATTTTTCCCAGCCATTCCCGTTTTTCCTGGTTTTCCCCATCTGTTCCCAGCCGTTCCCGGTTTTTCCCGGCCATTCCCGTTTTTTCCTGTTTGTTCCCGTTTTTCCCGGCTGTTTGTTGCCGTTTTCCCTGGCAGTCCGTTCCCATTTTTCCCCGGCCATTCCCGTTTGTTCCCGTTTTCCCTGACCATTTGTTCCCGTTTGTTCCTGGTTTTTCCCATTTTTTCCCATTTTTCCCGGCGGTCTGTCCCCAGTTTTCCCTGTTTTTCCCAGCGGTCTGTCCCGGTTTTTCCCAACCATTCCCATTTTTCCTGTTTATTCCCGGTTTTCCTGGCCGTTCCCATTTTTTTTCCCGGCTGTTCCTGTTTTTCCCGGTTATCCCCAGCTTTCCCCGGCCATCTGTTCCCTGGTTTTTCCCAGCCATTCTTGTTTTTTTCCTGTTTGTTCCCATTTTCCCCGGCTGTTTGCTCCCGTTTTTCCCCAGCCGTTTTTTCCCATTTTTCCCAGTCATTCCTGTTTCCCCGGCTGTTTGTTCCCGTTTTTCCCTGGCCATTCCCATTTTCCTCGCCGTTTGTTCCCAGTTTGTTCCCGTTTTTCCCCAGCCGTTTGTTCCCATTTTTCCCCGGCCATTCCCATTTTCCCCACCGTTTGTTCCCAGTTTGTTCCCGTTTTTCCCCGGCTGTTTGTCCCCAGTTTTTCCCTGGCCATTCCCATTTGCTCCCGGCCATTTGTTCCCATTTTCCCCAGCCGGCTGTTCCCATTTTTTCCCATTTGTTCCCACTTTTCCCCGGCTGTTCCCATTTTTCCCCGGCCATCTGTTCCCACTTTCCCCGGCCGTTCCCGTTTTTTCCAGCGGTTTGTTCCCTTTTTCCCCAGCTGTTTGTTCCCATTTTTCCCCGGCCGTTTGTTCCCAGTCTGTTCCCGTTTTTCCCGGCCGTTTGTTCCCATTTGTTCCCATTTTCCCAACCGTTTGTTCCCGTTTTCTCCCGTTTGTTCCCCTTTTTTACCCAGCCGTTCCCGTCTTTCCCAGTTTTCCCCGTCTGTTCCCGGCCATTCCCGGTTTTTCCCAGCCATTTCCATTTTTTCCCGTGTGTTCCTGGTTTTCCACAGCTGTTCCTGTTTTTCCCCAGCCATTTGTTCCTGTTTTTCCTCGGCCATCTGTTCCCATTTTTTCCTGTCCATTCTCATTTGTTCCCGGCCGTTCCCAGCTGTTCCCGTTTTTCCCAGCCATTTGTTCCCATTTTTCCCGGCTGTTTGTTCCGTTTTCCCCTGCCGTTCCCGTTTTTTTCCCGGCTGTTCCCATTCTCCCAGCGGTCCGTTCCCGTTTTTCCCTGGCTGTTCCTGTTTGTTCCCAGCCGTCCCTGTTTTTTCCTGGCCGTTTGTTCCCTGTTTTTCCCCAGCCATTCCCATTTTTTCCTGGCGGTCCTTTCCCATTTTTCCCCGGCCATTCCCATTTTTCCCCATCCGTTCCCGTTTTCCCTGGCAGTCCGTTCCCGTTTTTCCCCGGCCGTTTGTTCCCGTTTTTCCCCGGCCATTCCCGCTTGTTCCCGGCTGTTCCCAGTTTGTTCCCATTTTTCCCCGGCCGTTTGTTCCTGTTTTCCCCGATGGTCCGTTCCCGTTTTACCCCGGCCATTCCCGTTTGTTCCCGTTTTCTCTGACCATTTGTTCCCGTTTGTTCCTGGTTTTTCCCATTTTTTCCCATTTTTCCCGGTGGTCTGTCCCCAGTTTTCCCCGTTTTTTCCCGTTTTTCCCAGCGGTCTGTCCCGGTTTTTCCCGTCCGTTCCCGTTTTTCCCATTTATTCCCGTTTTTCCAGCCGTTCCCACTTTTTTTCCCAGCTGTTCCCGTTTTTCCCAATTGTTCCCATTTTTCCCTGGTCATTTGTTCCCTGGGTTTTCCCGGCCCTTCCCATTTTTTCCTGTTTGTTCCCATTTTCCCCGGCTGTTTGTTCTCATTTTTCCCCGCCGTTTGTTCCCGGTTTGTTCCCAGTTTTTCCCCGGCCGTTCCCATTTGCTCCCGGCCGTTTGTTCCCATTTTTCCCTGGCTGTCTGTTCCCATTTTTTCCCGGCAGTCTGTTCCCGTTTTTTCCCATTTGTTCCCACTTTTCCTCAGCTGTCCCTGTTTGTTCCCGTTTTCCCCGACCGTTTTTCCCGTTTTTTCCCGTTTGTTCCCTGTTTTTCCCCAGCCATTCCCATTTTTCCCCGGCTGTTCCCGTTCTCCCCCGGCCATCTGTTCCCATTTTCCCAGCCATCCCTGTTTTTCCCGGCAGTCTGTTCCATTTTTCCTTGGCCGTTCCCATTTTTTCCCAGCTGTTCCCATTTTTTCCCAGTGGTCCATTCCTGTTTTCCCCAGCCATTCCCGTTTGTTCCCGTTTTCTCTGACCATTTGTTCCCCTTTTTCCCATCTGTTCCCGTTTGTTCCAGGTGGTCCGTTCCCATTTTCCCCAGCCGTTCCCGTTTGTTCCCATTTTCCCTGACCATTTGTTCCCGTTTTTCCCGTTTATTCTCATTTTTCCCTGGCCGTTTGTTCCCTGTTTTTCCCTGGCCGTTCCCATTTGCTCCCAGCTGTTCCCATTTTCCCCGGCCATTCCCGTTTGTTCCCATTTTCCCTGACCATTTGTTCCCGTTTTCCCCGGCCGTCCCCGTTTTCCCCAGCCGTTTGTTCCCTGGTTTTCCCCAGCTGTTCCCATTTTTCCCGGCTGTTTGTTCCCGTTTTCCCCCGCCGTTCCCATTTGTTCCCGGCTGTTCCCGTTTTCCCGGCGGTCCGTTCCCGTTTTTTCCTGGCCCTTCCCGTTTTTTCCCGGCCGTCCCCATTTCCTCCGGCTGTTTGTTCCCTGTTTTTCCCCAGCCGTTCCCATTTTTTCCTGGAGGTCCTTTCTTGTTCTTCCCCAGCCTTTCCCATTTGTTCTCAGTTTGTTCCCATTTTTCCCCGCTGTTCCCGTTTTCCCGGCAGTCCGTTTCTGTTTTTCCCCGCCGTTCGTTCCCGGTCGTTCCCGTCCATTCCCGTTTTCCCCGGCCGTTTGTTCCCGTTTTTCCCCGGCCATTCCCGCTTGTTCCCGGCTGTTCCCATTTTTCCCGTTTGTTCCCAGTTTGTTCCCGTTTTTCCCGGCTGTTTGTTCCTGTTTTCCCCGGTGGTCCATTCCCATTTCACCCCGGCCATTCCCGTTTGTTCCCATTTTCCCTGACCATTTGTTCCCGTTTGTTCCTGGTTTTTCCCATTTTTTTCCCATTTTTCCCGGCGGTCTGTCCCCAGTTTTCCCTGTTTTTCCCAGCGGTCTGTCCTGGTTTTTCCCAGCCATTCCCATTTTCCCTGACCATTTGTTCCCGTTTTTCCTGTTTATTCCCATTTTTCCCAGCGGTCCGTTCCCATTTTCCCGGCCATTTGTTCCCGTCTATTCCCATTTTTCCCGGCGGTCCGTTCCCGTTTTTCCCGGCCATTCCCGGTTGTTCCCATTTTCCCTGACCAGCCGTTCCCGTCCATTCCCGCTCATTCCCGCTCGTTCCCGTTTTTCCCCGGGCGCTGCGGGTACCCGGTAGGTGCCGTGCAGGGTGCTGACGAGCAGCGTGATCTGCTCCACCACCGCCAGGTCCTTCTGCAGCTCCTGCAGCTCCTGGAACAGCCGCGGCGGGCCAGGAACACCTTATCTTCCAGGGAAAAAAAACACCGGGAATTCGGGAGCGCGCACGCGCCGGGAACGGAGCCGACGGCGCCGCTCCGCAAAAACACCGCCGGGAACGGCGACCCCGGAGAGCGGAAATCCCAAAAATCCCCCAGATCCCATAAAATCCCCAGATCTCCTAAAAAAAATCCCCCGAATCTCCAAAAAAATCCCCCAAATCCCCTAAAATTCCCCAAATCCCGGCACAGGGAGGTTCTCCCATCGGGAATTCTGCTGGAGATTCACGTCCAGGACTGCATCTCCTCCCAATGAGGTGAAATCCCCTAAAATCCCCCAAATCCCCTAAAAACCCCCCAAAATCCCGGCACAGCGAGTTTCTCCCGTCAGGAATTCTGCTGGAGATCCACATCCAGGACTGCATCACCTCCCAGGAAAGTGAAATCCCTAAAAACCCCCAAATCCCCTAAAATCCCCCAAATACCCTAAAAATCCCCCCAATCCCCTAAAATTCCCCAAATCCTGGCACAGCGAGTTTCTCCCGTCAGGAATTCTGCTGGACATCCACATCCAGGACTGCATCACCTCCCAGGAAAGTGAAATCCCTAAAAACCCCCAAATCCCCTAAAATCCCCCAAATACCCTAAAAACCCCCAAAATCCCTTAGAAAACCCCCAAATCCCGGCACAGGGAGGTTCTCCCCTCGGGAATTCTGCTGGAGATTCACATCCAGGACTGCATCTCCTCCCAATGAGGTGAAATCCCCTAAAAACCCCCAAATCCCCTAAAAACCCCCAAAATCCCGGCACAGCGAGTTTCTCCCGTCAGGAATTCTGCTGGACATCCACATCCAGGACTGCATCACCTCCCAGGAAAGTGAAATCCCTAAAAACCCCCAAATCCCCTAAAATCCCCCAAATACCCTAAAAACCCCCAAAATCCCTTAAAATTCCCAAAATCCCGGCACAGGGAGGTTCTCCCGTCAGGAATTCTGCTGGAGATCCACACCCAGGACTGCATCATCTCCCAGAGAGGTGAAATCCCCTAAAAAACCCCCAAGTACCCTAAAAACCCCCCAAATCCCTTAAAATTTCCCAAATCCCGGCACAGGGAGGTTCTCCCGTCAGGAATTCTGCTGGACATACACATCCAGGACTGCATCTCCTCCCAATGAGGTGAAATCCCCTAAAAACCCCAAATCCCCTAAAAACCCCCAAAATCCCCTAAAATCCCCCAAATCCCCGGCACAGCGAGTTTCTCCCGTCAGGAATTCTGCTGGAGATTCACACCCAGGACTGCATCTCCTCCCAATGAGGTGAAATCCCCTAAAAAACCCCCAAATACCCTAAAAACCCCCCAAATCCCTTAAAATTCCCCAAATCCCGGCACAGGGAGGTTCTCCCGTCAGGAATTCTGCTGGAGATCCACACCCAGGACTGCATCACCT
>JBBAXF010000068.1:100286-124801 GCA_037837765.1 Delichon dasypus | reverse complement strand
TTTGTTTTGTTTTATTTTAATTTTTTTTCCCCGGCAGGAATTGCCGTGTTCTTTTTTTTTTTTTTTTTTCTTTTTTTTTTTCTTTTTTTTTTTCCCCTGGCGAGAATTGAGGTTGTTTTGTTTTTTTTTTTCCTCAGCGAAAATCGCGTAGGTTTTTAATTTACTTTTATTTTAATTTTATTTAATTTTTTTTAATTATGATTTTATTTATTTTTTTTTTCCCTCCCCTCCCTGCCCCGAGCAGAAAACCGCGGCGTTTTCCAGCGCGCAGCCGCCGCTGTTTTACGAGCTGGCATCATCAATTATCTTAATTGGGGAGGGCCATTAAAACTTTCCCAGGCGTTAAAACCCGCCCGGGGCAGCGGGAAATTCGGATTTTCGGACGTTCCTTTTTTTGGAGCCGCGGCTTTGGAGAGGCGCAGGACACCCCCCAAAAAAAACCTGAAATCCACGCACGTTTTTGGGGTTTTTTTTGGGGGTGGGATGTTCTCCTCGGCGCGACGGCGATTAAAAAAAAAAAAACAAAATTAAAAAAGGGAATTGCGGCGAAATTGGGATTTTTCCGCCGAGCCAGGGGAGGTTCTGAGCGCTCGGAGGGAGCGCGGCGCTCCACAGGGCTCCGGCCTCGGGAATTTGCCCAAATTAGCCCCCTTTCATCAGGAACGGGGGCTCGTGTTTTGATTTGTCCGCGGCCTCACCCATGAAGGGCAGAAGGGAGCGTTTTGTTTTGCCTCTTGACACGCACTTCTTGCGTGCTAATCGGGGATAAAAAGCTCCCCGGCTCCTTCATTCTTTTTTTTTTTTTTAAATTTTTTTTTTCCTGCTCTTTCAGGAGGGTGGCGACGAGGAAAAGCCGAGGAGAGAGGGGAAAAAAAAAAAACAACCAAACCCCCCAAAAAAACCCCACCAAAAAAAAAAAAAAATCAACAAAACAACCCCCGCGCTTTCAAAAATAAAGATATTTCCCCCACAGCGGCCGGCCCGGGTTGGAAAAACACGACTCAAAAACCTCACGCACACACCGAATCCACTTTTCCCCCCACCCGCGCTTCATTAAAATTTAAAAACGCCCCGAAATGGAGCGGGGGGGAGCTCCCGGCCGGGCACAATGGGCCCCGATTTGCAAATGAGGCATCGCCCCTCTCCCGAACCGTTCCGCAGCGCCCAACGGCTCTGCCTTTCTGCAGCGGCCGCTCCGATAATATTACAAAACTATCTAACAGCGGGGAGTTTTGAATAATTTATCTCCCTTTCTTCCCGGCCTCGGCCCTTTGTCCCAAAGTGGGTTTTTTTGGGGTTTTGTTGTTTTTTTTTTCCTCCTCCTCCTCGCGGAATTTTGAATGAGAATGGACGCGCCCTCCCTCCCCCATCCCTTTACTCCAGGTTGGTTTTTTTTTTTTTTAAGGCAGCTTCGGGTTTTTCCCCCCCTCCTTTCCTTTATTTTTTTCTTTTTTTTTTTTTTTTTTTTTTTTTTTTTCTTCTTTTCTCTCTTTTTTTTTTTTTTTTTTCCCCTTTTTTTCGCCCCTCCTCTGTTTGCTTTTGTTGGTCAGGAATCTTTCCTTATAAAGCTTCAATGGACTCGGAGGTCTTTGTAAGTGAAGTTCATCTTCAAGGTTGGGAAAAAAAAGGAAAAAAGAGGGAAAAAGGGGGAAAAAGGGGAAAAAAGAGGAAAAATGGGAAAAAATGGAAAAAAAGGGGGAAAAAAGGGGGAAAAAAGGGGAAAAAAGGGGGAAAAGGGGGGGGAAAAAGGGGGAAAAGGGGAAAAAAGGGGGAAAAAAGGGGGAAAAAGGGGGGGAAAAAGGGGGGGAAAAAAGGGGGGAAAAGGGGGGGAAAAAGGGGGGAAAAAGGGGGGGGAAAGGGGGGAAAAGGGGGGAAAAAGGGGGAAAAAGGGGGGGAAAGGGGAAAAAAGGGGGAAAAGGGAAAGGGGAAAGGATCGTATCCTTTAAAAAATTAAATTAAAATAACCCCCTTTTGTGCACCTTCATTTCCAACTCTCGGACATGACGGGGGCTCGGGGGGAGATTTTTCTGCCACCCGCCCCCCAAAATTCCCCCCACGTCTCCTTTGCCCCGCTCGTCCCGAACTGGGGGGAGATTTGGGAACCACCGGGAAAGTTCGGACGCGATTCCCACGCCGGGACTGCGGAGAACCCCGCTCACCCCAAAACTCGACGGCGGCGATGCCACAAATCCCCCAAAATTCCGGCTCCGGCTCAGCCCCAACCCTGGAGAAATCCGGCGGATCCCAGCTCCCCGCGCTCCGGGGCTCCCCGAAATCGCCGCTTTCTCCCCAAAAATGGCAGCCTTTGGTGCCCAAAACCCGCGCCGCTCCCGCTCCCCCCTTTTCCGGGAGCCTTCCCTAAGGAATCTCGCGGACGCTCCCTCAAAATTCCACTTTTTAATTTTTTTTCCCCCTTTTGGAATCCACGGCGCTTGCCCGCAGTCCAGTTCCCACCCTCCCCCAGCTCCGCGTTCCCGGCTGGGAAAAGCTGGAGTTTTCCAACGCCGGATTTGGCGATTTGGGTGGGATGCGATAACAGAGCCCCGCCACCGGCCTGGCCCGGAGCCTTTCCCCGCCAGCACCGGGAGGAATTTCCCCGCATCATTCCCCCCGGATCATTCCCCGGATCATTCCCCCGCATCATTCCCCGGGATCATTCCCCAGGAATCATTCCCCAGGAATCATTCCCCCAGGATCATTCTCCGGGATCATTCCCCAGGAATCATTCCCCGGATCGGTTTCCTCTGGATCATTCCCCTGAATCATTTCTCCGGGATCATTCCCCCGGATCATCACCCCGATTAATTTCTCCGGATCATCCCCCGGGATAATTCCCCCGGATCATTCCCCCAAAATAATTCCCCCGGTTCATCCCCCGGGATCATTCTCCGGATCATTTCTCCTTGATCATTCCCCCGAATCATTCCCTAGATCATTCTCCGAAATCATTCCCTTAAATCATTCACCGATCATTCCCCTGGGATCATTCCCGAAATCATTCCCTTAAATCATTCACCGGATCATTCCCTTGGGATCATTTCCCCGAAATCATTCCCTTAAATCCTTCCCCGGATCATTTCCCCGAAATCCTTCCCCCGGATCATTCCCCCGGCTGATTTTCCCTGGATATCCATCTTTTCCCGGGATGATCCGGGGGTCGCCCCGCCCCGGTCCCTAATTGATATTGATCGCGGCCATCGGTCACCTGTCAGCCCCGGGTCCAGGGGACCACTTAGGCTGCGGCGGCGAAATCTGTTTAACAAATTCATTGACGGCCTCCGAGCTGCCTCTTCCTCCCCTCCGGCCATTCCCGGCCCGCTTTTTAATTTATTTATATCTCTTTTTTTTTAATGGATAATTGATCCCGAGCTAAACCACCGACAGCTCTCCCTCCTCCTGCCAGCGCCGCTCCACGCACGGATACACATATATACATATATATATATAAATATTTTTTTAAAATTTTTTTTTTGGGAAAACACGAGCTGGGCGGCTCTGGAGCCACCCCCGGGCTGGCAGGGCCGTGTCCCCGCTGTCCCCTCTGTCCCCTCCCGCGGCGACGCGCGGTACCTTTGTCGCCCAGGATGCCGTCGATGCTGTGCTTGGCCTTCTTGTCGCCGTCCTCCTCCTTCTTGTCGCAGTCCTCGTCCTCGTCCTTCTTGCCGAACTTGATGCGGAGCACGCGGCTAATCGAACTCACTAAACCTCGGACAGTCAAAGGCAGAAAGGCGAGTATAAGCTGCCTGGGAAAAGCGGGAACCGCCGGGAATGCCGCCTTTGGGATGCACCTGCCGCCGGCCGCCCGCTGCCGGGGTTCCCGGAGTGGGGTCGGGAGCGGGGCGTCCCAACGTGGGCACATTCCCGGGGTCACCACGAGCTCTGTCACCGGGAAAATCCCCGCGATTCCCAAATTCCCAAAGTGGGATCGGCTGGGGTCAGCTCCGGGGTGTCCCAGCATCCCAAGGTGGGGACATTCCCGGGGTCACCATGTGCTCTGTCGCGGGAAAATTCCCGGGATTCCCAAATTCCCAAAGTGGGATCGGCTGGGGTCAGCTCCGGGGTGTCCCAACATCCCAAGGTGGGGACATTCCCGGGGTCACCATGCGCTCTGTCACCGGGAAAATTCCCACTGTTCCCAAATTCCCAAAGTGGGATCGGCTGGGGTCAGCAGCGGGGTGTCCCAACCTCCCAAGCTGGGGACATCCTCGGGGTCACCATGTGCTCTGTCACCGGGAAAATCCCCACGGTTCCCAAATTTACCACGATTCCCAAATTCCCAAAGTGGGATCGGCTGGGGTCAGCTCCGGGGTGTCCCAGCATCCCAAGGTGGGCACATTCCCGGGGTCACCATGAGCTCTGTCACCGGGAAAATCCCCACTGTTCCCAAATTCCCAAAGTGGGATCGGCTGGGGTCAGCTCCGGGGTGTCCCAGCATCCCAAGGTGGGCACATTCCCGGGGTCACCATGAGCTCTGTCACGGGGAAAATCCCTGCAATTCCCAAATTCCCAACAACTCCCAAATTCCCCACAATTCCCAAATTCCCCTCAGCTCCCGGAATTCCCAAAGTGGGGTCACCACCGGGGTGTCCCAACGTGGGCACAACCCCGGGGTCACCACGCGCTCTGTCACCGGGAAAACCCCTGCGATTCCCAAATTCCCCACGATTCCCAACAATTCCCCACAATTCCCGAATTCCCCCCAGCTCCCGGAGCCGGGATGGAGCTCCGGGGCTGCTCCGGCCCCACAGAGCCGCCCCCAAACCCACGGGGACCTCACAGCGGAGCCCCCCGACCCCAAACACATCCCTGCAGCCCGGGCTTTGGGATCCGGCCTGGATCCACATGGATCTCGGGATCTCAGGGATCTCTGGACCCCTCGTGGATCTCTGGTGTAACTCGGGATCTCATGGATGTCCTGATTTCTCGGGATCTCTGGATTTCTCATGGATCTCTGGATCTCTCGTGGATCCTTGGATCGCTCATGAATCCCTCGGGATCTCACAGATCTCCAGATCTCTCATGGATCTTTGGACCTCTGGGCCTCATGGATATCTGGATATCTGACAAATCTCCGGATTTCATGGATCTCTTGGGACCTCATGGATCTCTGGATCTCTCATGGACCTCTGGATCTCAGGATCTCATGGATCTCTGGATCTCTCATGGACCTCTGGATCTCAGGATCTCATGGATCTCTAGATCTCTGATGGATCTCTGGATATCTCATGGACCTCTGGATCTCTTATGGACCTCTGGATCTCTCATGGACCTCTGATGGATGTCTGGATCTCTCATGGACCTCAGGATCTCATGGATCTCTGATGGATCGCTCGGGGTTTCATGGATCTCTCAGGATCTCAAGGATCTCTGGATCTCTCATGGACCTCTGGATTTAATGGATCTATGGACCTCAGGATCTCATGGATCCCTAGATTTCTTGGATATCTCGGGATTTCATGGATCTCTCAGGATCTCTGGATCGCTCATGGACCTCTGGACCTCAGGATCTCATGGATATCTCGGGATTTCATGGATCTCTCGGGATGTCAAGGATCTCTGGATAACTCTTGGATGCCCAGATCTCTCACGGACCTCTGGATTTCATGGATCTCTGGGCCTCAGGATCTCGGGATTCCACGGATCACTCTGGATCTCGAGGAACTCTGGATAACTCTTGGATCTCCGGGTCTCTCACGGACCTCTGGATCTCATGGGTCTCTGGATTTCATGGATCTCTCGGGATCTCAGCCCCGTGGGAACGCTGCCGCGCAAATCCCAGCCGCACAAACTGGGCTCCCCTTTCCCCCGGGATTTGGGGGGGCTCCTCCGGGGGTCTCCCCCTGCCCCAGCACCCCCCGGCTTTCCCGGGAGCTGGAAAACCTCGGGAAAGGAGCTTCATCGGTGTTCACTTCCAGAGCACAACTCCCTCCCCAAATCCCCCCAAATCCCGGGGGACGCCTGCTGCCGTCCCCCCACTTCCTCCATCCAAACCAGCCCGGGATCCCCGGGATCCCCCGGATCCCCTGGAAAAGCTTTCCCGCCGGGAACTGCGGCCAAGCTTCCTTCTCACCTGAGGGCACCGTGCTGCGGTCGCAGTGCCCGTCCTTGAGCAGCCGGTCGCGGATCTCCCAGCTGAACATCCCGGGGTTCTCCCGCTTGTACTCCTCGATTTTCTTCTCCACGTCGGGAGTCGCCACCTGCTTTTGTGACCAAGGGGCGCCGGGGGTGTCCCCGCGGGGGCGGGAGGACGGGAACGGGACGGGGAAAAAACAACAAAAAGCGCTTTTAATTGAAAAGAAGCGGCGCGGCCGCGGGGTTTGAGGCGGAAAACGGGAATTGGGAGCTGGGGAAAAGAGGGAAATGAAGCCGGGAAAAGGCCCCGCTCTCCCAAATCCTAAAAGTCGGGAGAGCCGGCGGGGTGGGATTGCCCTGAGCTCCGGTGAGGGTTTTTTTTTTTTCGGGCGGGTGTTTATGGACACTCAGGGGGTTTCTATTCCCAAAAAACCCCATCCGGTTTCCCCGCGCCCCAGCCAAGGCGCGGCACTTGTTGCACGCGGAAGCGACAAAAAAAAATTCAATTAAGATAAAAAAAAAAGAGAGGAAAAAACCCCGCTCGGATCCATTCACCCCCTCCAACCCGAAAACCGCGGCTTTATCAAAATCCTTCCCCCCCAAAAAAAAAAGAAAAAAATTAAGAAAAATTAGAAAACGACGGGGAATTTTGGGGCGCGCAGCGCACTCACCCTGGGCTTGCTGCCGCCGATGGCCCCGGGCCGGATGGATCCCGTCTCCTGGTAGCGGCAGAGGATTTTGGAGACGCAGCCGTGGGAGACGCGCAGCTGCCGGGAGATCACGCAGGGCCGGATGCCGTGGTGCGCCATCTCCACGATCTTGTGGCGGATGTGGTTGGGCAGCGGGCGCCCGTTGATGAAAACCCCTCCGAGCTGGTTCACCCTGCCCTGGCCCAGCGGCGTGGACACTGCCGGGGATGGAGCGGGGTGGAAAAAACAAAAAACAAACCCGGCAGGGGAAAAAAAAAAATAAATGGGGGAAAGTTAATATAGCTGGGAAAAAAAAAAAAAGAAATAAAATCCGGCGTGTTGTTCCCCGCGCTTCCCGCTTCTCATCCCGGGGGTTGGAGGTGTAAAAGAAGAGGGAAAGTCTGGCCCGTGCCCTGCGCTGGGTGTTTATCCCGGTGTTTGTTTATCCCGGTGTTTGTTTATCCAGGCGCCACGCGGGAGATTTTCCCCATGGAAAGTGAGAAAATAATAATAATAATAATAATAAAAATTTCCCCTCCCGGAGACGCTCGCCCATCCCCGGGTCCTCTCCCGTGCGTCCATCCCTGGAAATCTGTCCAGATTCGGGATTTCGCACCTCGGTTTGAAATCCTTCGTTAAACGCGAGAGGATCCAAACCCGCGCCGCGAAACCTTCCCAAAAACTTCCCTTTTTCCTCCCCCGCCAAAAAAAAAAAACAAAAAAAAAAACCTCCCCGCGGTTCTCCCCTGGATTCACGGAGCTGCCATTTCGGCCAAACTTTCGGGAATCACCTCTGGAACACCCTCGGGGCGATTTTTATTTTATTTTATTTTTTTTTTTTTTGAGGGGATGGTTCGGTGGGGTTTTATTTTAATTTTTTTTTTTTTTTTCACTCCGTGCTCCGGGGGGGAGCAGCGGCGGCTCCTTCGCCCCCTCCCCGATTTATCGAACACCTCGCTCGGGCAGATCGGGCAGATTAACGCGATTTCACAGGCTGGAAATTAAAGCGAAGAGGAGGGGAGGAAGGACGGGAGAGGGGGCAGAACTCAGCTGGGCAATTTGCGCCGGGCTGGAAGGGGGCGAGCGCCAGGCGAGGCGAGAAGGAAGGGGGGGGGTGCCCGCGGTTTTATTCTCTTTTTTAATATATATAATTTTTTTTCCCTCTCTCTCTCTCTCCCCTCTCCACAAAGAAAAGTCGATTCCAGGAAACGGCCCGGCGATTTAGCGAGAATCATGCGCCGCTAATTCCGAGTCACTTCGGCCGGCGCTCCCTGGATGTATCATTATCGACAGATAACACTCGAGTGGCCAATTTCACATTCAAGAGCCGCTAAAAGCGCCGGCCGCTCTCTCCTTTCATTATTCCCAGTCATGTTGTGCAAATATTGTTGTAATCCTTTGATCCTTTCCCTTGCCGTCTGTTTTACTTCATTCGCCACAGAGAAGCACTCCAGCAAATCCCCGCGCCCCGTGTGTGTTTTGCAGCCCGCGCGGTTTTTTTTTTCCGCGCCTCCGCCGTTCGCCACTTGAGCACGGGCGGGATGAAAATTTTCTCCGCTTTTTAATAAATGCGGCCAGAGGGGTCCCGGGGAGAAATTTGCTTTTTTTTTCTTTCTTTTTTCCCCCTCTCTTTCTCTCTTTTTTCATTTTTTCCTCTCCCCTGGCTTTTTCTCTCGCTTTTTTTTGTATTTTTAAAATTTATAAAAAAATATTTTTAAACTTTTTTGGGGGCGGGGAGGGGGAGGAACGTGCGCGCCTGGAAATCATCGCCCCCCTCCCCGCCTGACAAAGGCACGGACGGACAGACGGACGGACGGGTGACACTCGGCGAGGTGACAGCTCCCCAGCCCCGGCCAAGGACATCCCGGCTCCCCGCGGCTCCCCGGATAAAGGTTTTTATTCCTATTTTTCCCCTTTCGAAAAGTTCAATCCCATCGCTTTGGTTGTCTTTTAGAATTTTTTTTTTCCCCCTTCCCCTCCCGCCGGTTTTGACTCCGGGGTGAAATTGTCGGGGAGTTAAAAAAATTAAACCGCCCCTCCAAAAAAAACCCAAAAAAACCCCAAAGCGGGAGAAGCTGCCCCCAAAAAATTCCTGTGAGATGCCAGGGAATACTGGAAACACGGGAAAAGAGCAAAGCGAGCCCCGGGAATTGGCGGGTGGGGGAGAGAAGTTGGGAGAATTTCGAGAACCCCCCAGGAGCGGAGTTCAGCCTCCCCGAGTGATTCCAGAGGGATGGAGCGGCGCTTCTCCAGGATTTCCAGCCCCCTCCCCAGTTAATTCCAGAGGGATGGAGCAGCGCTTCTCCAGGATTTCCAGCCCCGAGCCCCCTCCCCGATTAATTCCAGAGGGATGGAGAAGACCCGAGCCCCCTCCCCGGTAATTCCAGAGGGATGGAGCAGCGCTTGTCCAGGATTTCCAGCCCCGAGCCCCCTCCCCGGTTAATTGCAGAAGGATGGAGCGGAGCTTTTCCACACCTAAGGACACCCCTCAGCTAATTCCAGAGGGATGGAGCAGCGCTTTTCCCTTTCCAGCCCCCTCCCCAGTTAATTCCAGAAGGTTGGAGCAGCGCTTTTCCAGGATTTCCAGCCCTGAGCCCCCTCCTCGGTTAATTCCAGAGGGACGGAGCGGCGCTTTTCCCTTTTCCAGCCCCTTCCCCGGTTAATTCCAGAGGGATGGAGAAGCCCCGAGCCCCCTTCCCAGCTAATTCCAGAGGGATGGAGCAGCGTTTTTTTTCTTTTCCAGCCCCCTCCCCGGTTAATTCCAGAGGGATGGAGCAGTGCTTTTCCAGGATTTCCAGCCCCGAGCTCCCTCCCCGGTTGATTCCAGAGGGTTGGAGCAGCGCTTTTCTAGGATTTCCAATCCCGAACCCCCTCCCCGGTTAATTCCAGAGGGATGGAGAAGCCCCGAGCCCCCTTCTCGGTTAATTTCAGCGGGACGGAGCGGCGCTTTTCCAGGATTTCCAGCCCCGAGCTCCCTCCCCGGTTAATTCCAGAGGGACGGAGCGGCGCTTTTCCAGGATTTCCAGCCCCGAGCTCCCTCCCCGGTTAATTCCAGAGGGATGGAGAAGCCCCGAGCCCAATTTCAGCGGGACGGAGCGGCGCTTTTCCAGGATTTCCAGCCCCGAGCTCCCTCCCCGGTTGATTCCAGAGGGACGGAGCAGCGCTTTTCCTTTTCCAGCCCCCTCCCCGGTTAATTCCAGAGGGACGGAGCAGCCCCGAGCCCTCTCCCCGGTTGGCTCCAGCGGGACGGAGCGGCGCTTTTCCAGGATTCCCAGACCTACCTTCCAGCGGGAAGCCGGTGCGCGGGTAGTTCTGCCCCGGCGCCGGGCGCATCATCCGCGGCACCGTCCCGGGCAGCGCTGCCATGGTCGGGGGGCGGCGGCGGCCGAGGGGTCCGGGGCTGAGCCGGGGCTGAGCCGGGGCTGGGGGGCACAAAACACCGGACACAACCCGGGGGGAGCTGCGGGGCCTCTTCCGACCTTCCCAGCCCTTCCAGCGGCTGCAAAACAAGGGAGAAATCTGGGCTCCGAGCGTCAAAAAAAATCTGATAATGTAGTAATAACGGCAGCGAGAATCAAAAAAAATGATTTAAAAAATAAAAATCCTGCAAGGCTCGGAATGGAAGAGGGTGGGGATAGAAGGAGCGGGGAAAGGGAGGGAGGAGGGGAAATCACCCACCAGAAATTCCGGGGAAAGTTTTTTTTTGGGGAGGGGGGGGCTGCGTCCCTGAGCGGCCGCTCCGCTGGAATGTCAGCCGGGAGGAGCGGGCGCGGCCAAAGTTGCTCGGGAGCTGGGCCGGGCTTAGGGCTGGCTCTGGGCTGGTTTAGGGCTGGCTCTGGGCTGGTTTAGGGCTGGCTCTGGGCTGGTTTAGGGCCGGCTCTGGGCTGGTTTTAGGGGGGAGGCAGAGCGGGGGGGAGCCGCGGGCCCCCCGGGTTCGCTCCGTGCGCTGCGGTTTTCTTCCTCCTCGCGGCGCGGTTGTGGAAGCGCTGGAGGGAGAGGGAGGAGGAGGAGGAGGAGGAGGCTGGAAGTTGCTCCAGCGGGGAAGTTGGGGCGGTGGGAAGGACGGGAGCGCTCTGATAGGCTCCGGCTCCTTTCTTTTATGGGAAAAGGGGGGATCCGCGCCGGGCCCCGGCACCAATGGGAGCGGAGCCCCTTCCCAGAGTTTGGGTTGTGTTTTTTTTTTAGTTTTTGGGATGTTTTCAGTCGTTCTCCAGCTCCTCGTGGAAAGCTGGGGCGCTCCCCGAGCGGCTGGAAGGGATGGCGGGGCGAAACGGAGCAGGGAAAAATCGGGGATGGCGGGGCTGTGGTGGTTTGGGGTTGGGTGTGGGTTCGTTTTTGGGGTTGTTTGGAGTTTTTTTTTTTCCACTCTAAGGAGGGTGGGGAATGGGCTGAGCCCTGCTCGCGGTGGGGGAATTGCGGCGGGGGATGGAGACATAAAATAATAATTAAAAAAAGAAAATCTGAATTAAAATCGGGGATAAAACAGCCTCAAAAAAAAAAAAAAAAAATTGAAAATGAATGAAAATTAAAACGGGTGGAAATTAAAGTGAAGAAGAATGAAAGTAAACAACAAAAATAAAATTATAAAAAAATAAAATAAATTAATAAAAAATTAATAAAATAAATAATAAAATTATAAAAATTATAAAAAAATTAAAATTGTTGTGAGAAATTTTAAAAAAATTAAATAAGGAATAAATGGAATAATAAGTAACCAGCGCCGTAAATAAACTCTAATAATCAATGAATTAGTTAATTAAACGCCCCCCCAGGGCGCCAGCCCCTCGTCGCGCTCCCTCCGGGGGTGCCGAAGGTTTAGGACCGGGTTTAGGACCGGGTTTAGGATCGGGTTTAGGACCTGCCCATCCGCCCCACACCTTCCCCATCCCAGGCACCTCCCTCATTAATTAACAATTAATGACGGGGCGGGCTCGGCAGGAGAATCCCCGATGTTTTTTCCCCCTCCAGAAGGGCTCGCGGAGCTTTGGGAATGAGCGCGCAGCGGGACGTGACGCCGGCGCCGGCGCTGCCTTTTGTTCGCAGCTGTAAAAGGGACTCGGCCCCACCGCCCCCCAAAAACCCCCCGGCAGCGCAAAGCCCGTCCTGACCCCCCCGAGCTCTGCTCTGGGCTTAAAGCCCGGCCTAGACCCCATCCTCAGCCTCGCCCCGGCCTGAAGCCGCGCCTAAACCTGCCCGGTTTGGGGTTTTTTTCCATACCCCAATCCCTAAAATGAGGATTTAAAACCTCGGCGCGGCGCGGGGAAGGAAGGAAAAAAAACCAAACCATTTAAAAATCCTCCCCGAGGTGTCAAGTTGCGCCCGAGCTCTGAGCCCGGCTCAGGCGAGGCTTTGGCGAGCGAAAATAAATCTGGCTTTTTCTTTTTCTTTTTTTTTTTTTTTTTTTTTTTTTTTTTTTTTTTTTTTTTTTTCCCCTTCCCCGCTTCAAAAAAAACCCCAAAAAACTCCAAATCCCGGAGTTTTCGCGGGGTTGGGGGGAAAAAAATCCCCGGCCCGGCCCCGCCGCATTCCTGCCGCCGTAATTCAATTATTTGCCGGGACGGAGCGGGGGAAGGAGCCTGGGAATAAAAGTTGAAAATTGAATATTTCTGGCTCTGGCGGCGCTGGGGGAAGGTGAAAGTCCCGCGGCCGAGCCCGAGCTCTGGTTCCCCGCAGGAAGGAAAATCCCGCAATTCCAACGCCGCCGTTGTTTTTCCTTTCTTTTCCCACCCCGCTCCTGGAATTGGGGGAAGATTCGGCGTTTTCGGGGCCAAAAAATAATTAAAAAAAATAAAATGGGGGGGGGGGGGATAAAATTAAATTTCTCCCGTAGCTCCGGGCGGTGGCCACGCAAAGAGCTCTGTTGTTAATAATAATAATAATAATTATTATTATTATTATTTATTTAAACCCCTTTAAATCCCCCAAAGCCCCCAAAATTCCCCCCCAAAATCGCCCCCAAACTTCCAAAATTCCCCCCGAAATCCCCTCTAAACCCCCCAAATCGCCCTCAAAAATCTCTTTTAAGCCCCCTGAATTATTATTATTATTATTATTATTATTATTATCATCATCATCATCGTCCTCCTCATAATCATTATTATCGTCATTATCATCATTATCATCAATATCATCATTATCATCAATATTATAATTTCGCCCAATGAACAAAAAAGGCATTTATTTATTTATTTATCTATTTATTTATTTATGCACTTGTTTATTTTTACTTTATTTATGCATTTGCTTTTTTTTTTTTAAATCAACTTTCTTTCCTTACGTATTTGTTTATTTTTACTGTTCTGGTTGTTTGTTTATTTCCTCATATTTACTATATTTGTTCAATTATTTATTTACTATATTTGTTCGTTTACCTATTTACTTATTTATCTATTTACCTATTTATCTATTTACCTATTTACCTATTTATCTATTTATCTATTTACCTATTTATCTATTTATCTATTTATCTATTTATCTATTTATCTATTTATCTATTTATCTATTTATCTATTTACCTATTTATCTATTTACCTATTTATCTATCTATTTATCTATTTATCTATTTACCTATTTATCTATTTATCTATTTACCTATTTATCTATTTACCTATTTATCTGTTTATCTGTTTATCTATTTACCTATTTATCTATTTACCTATTTATCTATTTATCTATTTACCTATTTACCTATTTATCTATTTATCTGTTTCTGCGGCGGCCGCGCCCCGGGATTTCTCCTGGATGAGGGAATTTGGGATCGGGGTGTGGGGGTGACACAGGCGCTGTCCCCACCCATCATCCCAAAAAATCCCTTTTCCGGGAGAACTCCCCTGCTCCAAACCCCCCTTTTTTGGGGGGGGGGGATTAAATATATATATATCTTTTTTTTTCCCGCAGTTTTCCCATCTTTCCTCGGCTCCCGCCTCTCCCCGGGGAACTCTGGATTAGAGCCGGCATCCTCCGGGGATTCCCGCCCGCTTCCCGGAGCTTTTCCCGACGGGAATTCCGCTCCCCAGCCTCCGCGGAGCAGCTCCAGGGTTTCCTAAGGTGCGTTCGCGCTGGATGAACGCCGCCGTTATCCCGGGAATGCGCGGCCGGGATCGCGATGATTCCGGGATTTCAGCTGGGAGCGTCCCGTTATCCCCCGCGTCCCAGGCGGCAGGGATTCCCACTGGGAAAGGAGGAATTTTTTGGGATGAAAGGGGTTCCACATCCCGTTTTCTCCACGGAAAAGACGCTCTCGGGTTGATTAAACCCGGTGTGGAAAAACCGCTCCAATCGGAGATTCCGTTAATTAGGATTCTCCTCAAAAAATTAAAAAAAAAAAAAAAGTTATTTCTGTTAATCAGGATTCTCCTCCAAATTTAAGAAAAAAAAGTTTATTTTTGTTAATTAGGATTCTCCTCAAAAAAAAAAAAAAAAGGTAATTTGCTTAATTTTATTTTGTTTTAATTTAATTTTTCTTTTTTAGGGGCGTCATCCCATTTCCGGAGCGGGGCACATCCAGGAAGGAGAAATTCCCTTGGAAAAGAAAAAAAAATCACTCGGAGGTTGCTGAGGAGGAAAACCTGAAGGATTTGATCCCGATTTTCCGCACAAAGATTGGGATAAAAAAAAAAAAAAAGAAAGAAAACAAAAAAACCCCAAACCCAAAAAAACCCCAACCCAACCCGAAAAGCGCCCGGGGATGAATTATTTAATGAAAAGTTTGTTCCTCCCGCAATTCCAAGAAGATTACGGATGTGGGAAGGTTTTCCACGGGAGATCCGGCGGTAATGAGCGTTGTTTTCCCAAGCGATTATCCAAGAAATCTCCCTTTCAAGGGAGAGAAATCCACCTTGAAAAACGGGGATTGGAAGGAAAACATTCCCGCGGGACTTCCGCATTTCTCCAGAGTTTCACCGTCGGGGAAAATCCGGGAAAGGCGAGGAGCTCGGTTTTCCCAGGAAAGGCAGAAAAGGGGGGAAGGAACCCCGGGAGCGGCGAAAAAATCGGTTTAAAAAAAAAAAAGGGGGAGGGGGGCTGGGAGATGACAAGATGAAAAAAATTAAGTTCTTTAATTAAATTAATTCGCCTCTTCCAGGGTCGGGAAATCCAGGAGTGTCCCCAGGAGTGATCCAAGGTGTTCCCAGGAATTCCTGGGTGTCTCCAGGAGTGTCCCCAGGTGATCCAAGGTGTCTCCAGGAGTGTTCCAGGAATTCCTGGGTGTCCCCAGGTGATCCAAGGTGTTCCCAGGAATTCCTGGGTGTCCCCAGGAGTGATCCAAGGTGTTCCCAGGAATTCCTGTCTGTCCCCAGGAGTGTCCCCAGGTGATCCAAGGTGTCCCGAGGAATTCCTGGGTGTCCCCAGGAGTGTCCCCAGGTGATCCTAGGAGTGTCCCCAGGAGTGTTCCAGGAATTCCTGAGTGTCCCCAGGTGATCCAAGTTGTCTCCAGGAGTGTTCCAGGAATTCCTGGGTGTCCCCAGGAGTGTTCCCAGGTATTCCTGGGTGTCTCCAGGAGTGTCCCCAGGAATTCCTGGGTGTCTCCAGGTGATCCAAGGTGTCCCCAGGAGTGTTCCAGGAATTCCTGGGTGTCCCCAGGGCTGTTCCCAGGTGATCCCAGGTGTCCCCAGGAGTGTTCCAGGAATTCCTGGGTGTCCCCAGGGGTGTCCCCAGGTGATCCCAGGAGTGTCCCCAGGAATTCCTGGGTGTCCCCAGGTGATCCCAGGAGTGTCCCCAGGAATTCCTGGGTGTCCCCAGGTGATCCCAGGAGTGTCCCCAGGAATTCCTGGGTGTCCCCAGGTGATCCCAGGAGTGTCCCCAGGAATTCCTGGGTGTCTCAAGGAGTGTCCCCAGGTGATCCCAGGAGTGTTCCAGGAATTCCTGGGTGTCCCCAGGTGATCCAAGGTGTTCCCAGGAATTTCTGGGTGTCCCCAGGAGTGTCCCCAGGTGATCCAAGGTGTCTCCAGGAGTGTTCCAGGAATTCCTGGGTGTCCCCAGGTGATCCAAGGTGTTCCCAGGAATTCCTGGGTGTCTCCAGGAGTGATCCAAGGTGTCCCCAGGAATTCCTGGGTGTCCCCAGGAGTGTCCCCAGGTGATCCAAGGTGTCCCCAGGAATTCCTGGATGTCTCCAGGAGTGTCCCCAGGTGATCCCAGGAGTGTCCCCAGGAATTCCTGGGTGTCTCCAGGAGTGATCCAAAGTGTCCCCAGGAATTCCTGGGTGTCCCCAGGTGATCCAAGGTGCCCCCAGGAGTGTTCCAGGAATTCCTGGGTGTCCCCAGGATTGTCCCTAGGAATATCCCAGGATTGTCCCCAGCAGGTCCCGAGTGTCCCCAGGAATTCCTGAGTGTCTCCAGGTGATCCAAGTTGTCTCCAGGAGTGTTCCCAGCTGATCCAAGGTGTTCCCAGGAATTCCTGGGTGTCCCCAGGAGTGATCCAAGGTGTTCCCAGGAATTCCTGTCTGTCCCCAGGAGTGTCCCCAGGTGATCCAAGGTGTCCCGAGGAATTCCTGGGTGTCCCCAGGAGTGTCCCCAGGTGATCCTAGGAGTGTCCCCAGGAGTGTTCCAGGAATTCCTGAGTGTCCCCAGGTGATCCAAGTTGTCTCCAGGAGTGTTCCAGGAATTCCTGGGTGTCCCCAGGAGTGTTCCCAGGTATTCCTGGGTGTCTCCAGGAGTGTCCCCAGGAATTCCTGGGTGTCTCCAGGTGATCCAAGGTGTCCCCAGGAGTGTTCCAGGAATTCCTGGGTGTCCCCAGGGCTGTTCCCAGGTGATCCCAGGTGTCCCCAGGAGTGTTCCAGGAATTCCTGGGTGTCCCCAGGGGTGTCCCCAGGTGATCCCAGGAGTGTCCCCAGGAATTCCTGGGTGTCCCCAGGTGATCCCAGGAGTGTCCCCAGGAATTCCTGGGTGTCTCAAGGAGTGTCCCCAGGTGATCCCAGGAGTGTTCCAGGAATTCCTGGGTGTCCCCAGGTGATCCAAGGTGTTCCCAGGAATTTCTGGGTGTCCCCAGGAGTGTCCCCAGGTGATCCAAGGTGTCTCCAGGAGTGTTCCAGGAATTCCTGGGTGTCCCCAGGTGATCCAAGGTGTTCCCAGGAATTCCTGGGTGTCCCCAGGAGTGATCCAAGGTGTCCCCAGGAATTCCTGGGTGTCCCCAGGAGTGTCCCCAGGTGATCCAAGGTGTCCCCAGGAATTCCTGGATGTCTCCAGGAGTGTCCCCAGGTGATCCCAGGAGTGTCCCCAGGAATTCCTGGGTGTCTCCAGGAGTGATCCAAAGTGTCCCCAGGAATTCCTGGGTGTCCCCAGGTGATCCAAGGTGCCCCCAGGAGTGTTCCAGGAATTCCTGGGTGTCCCCAGGATTGTCCCTAGGAATATCCCAGGATTGTCCCCAGCAGGTCCCGAGTGTCCCCAGGAATTCCTGAGTGTCTCCAGGTGATCCAAGTTGTCTCCAGGAGTGTTCCCAGCTGATCCAAGGTGCCCCCAGGAGTGTTCCAGGAATTCCTGGGTGTCCCCAGGATTGTCCCTAGGAATGTCCCAGGATTGTCCCCAGCAGGTCCCGAGTGTCCCCAGGAGTGATCCAAGGTGTCCCCAGGAATTCCTGGCTGTCCCCAGGAGTGTCCCCAGGAAATCCAGGTGTCCCCAGGAGATCCAGGAATGTTCCCAGGAGTGTCCTCAGGAATGTCCCCAGCAGGTCCCAAGAGTCCCCAGGAGTGTCCCCAGCAGATCCAGGAGTGCCTCCAGGTGATCCAGAGTGTCCCCAAGAGTGTCCCAGGTGATCCCAAGTGCCCCCAGCAGGTCCCAAGTGTCCCCACGAGTGTCCCCAGGTGATCCAAGGTGTCCCCAGGAATTCCTGGGTGTCCCCAGGAGTGTCCCCAGGTGATCCAAGGTGTCCCCAGGAATTCCTGGATGTCTCCAGGAGTGTCCCCAGGTGATCCCAGGAGTGTCCCCAGGAATTCCTGGGTGTCTCCAGGAGTGATCCAAAGTGTCCCCAGGAATTCCTGGGTGTCCCCAGGTGATCCAAGGTGCCCCCAGGAGTGTTCCAGGAATTCCTGGGTGTCCCCAGGATTGTCCCTAGGAATATCCCAGGATTGTCCCCAGCAGGTCCCGAGTGTCCCCAGGAATTCCTGAGTGTCTCCAGGTGATCCAAGTTGTCTCCAGGAGTGTTCCCAGCTGATCCAAGGTGCCCCCAGGAGTGTTCCAGGAATTCCTGGGTGTCCCCAGGATTGTCCCTAGGAATGTCCCAGGATTGTCCCCAGCAGGTCCCGAGTGTCCCCAGGAGTGATCCAAGGTGTCCCCAGGAATTCCTGGCTGTCCCCAGGAGTGTCCCCAGGAAATCCAGGTGTCCCCAGGAGATCCAGGAATGTTCCCAGGAGTGTCCTCAGGAATGTCCCCAGCAGGTCCCAAGAGTCCCCAGGAGTGTCCCCAGCAGATCCAGGAGTGCCTCCAGGTGATCCAGAGTGTCCCCAAGAGTGTCCCAGGTGATCCCAAGTGCCCCCAGCAGGTCCCAAGTGTCCCCACGAGTGTCCCCAGGTGATCCAGGTGTCCCCAGGTGATCCAGGTGTCCCCAGGAATGTCTTCAGGAGTGTCTTCAGAATGTCCCCAGGAGATCCCAGGTGTACCCAGAAGTGTTCTAGGAATTCCTCGGTGTCCCCGGAGATCCCGGATGTCCCCAGGGATGTCCCCAGGGATGTCCCCAGCAGGTCCCAGGTGTCCTCAGCAGTGTCCCCAGCGGTGTCCCTAGGAGTGTCCCCAGGTGTCCCTAGGAGTGTCCCAGGAATGTTCCCAGCAGGTCCCAAGTGTCCCCAGGAGTGTCCCCCGGTGATCCAGGTGTCCCCAGGAATGTCCCCAGGAGATCCCAGGTGTACCCAGCAGTGTCCCAGGAATTCCTCGGTGCCCCCAGGTGATTCTGAGTGTCCCCAGCAGGTCCCAAATGTCCCCAGGAGTGTCCCCAGGTGATCCCGACTATCCCCAGGAGTGTCCCCGGGAGATCCTGGATGTCCCCAGGAGTGTCCATAGGAATGTCCGCAGCAGGTTCCAGGTGTCCCCAGGTGTCCCCAGGGATGTCCCCAGCAGTGTCCCAAGTGACCCCAGGTGATCCCAGGTGATCCCCAGAGGTGTCCCCAGGGATGTCCCCAGGAATGTCCCAGCGGTGTCCCCAGGAATATCCCAGGAATGTCCCGGGGATGTCCCAGGAGCGTCCCCGGGGTGTCCCGGGAGATCCCAGATGTCCCCAGGAATGTCCCCGGGATGTCCCAGGGATGTCGCCAGGAATGTCCCCAGGGATGTCCCCAGGAATGTCCCGGGAATGTCCCAGGGATGTCCCAGTGGTGTCCCCAGGAATGTCCCTAGGGATGTCCCAGGATCGTCCCCGGGGTGTCCCGGGAGATCCCAGATGTCCCCAGGAATGTTCCCAGGAATGTCCCAGGAATGTCCCCGGGGATGTTCCCAGGAATGTTCCCAGGGATGTCCCAGCGATGTCCCAGGGACGTCCCGGGAATGTCCCAGGGATGTCCCAGGGATGTCCCGGGAATGTCCCAGGAATGTCCCCGGGGTGCCCCGGGAATGTCCCGGGAATGTCCCAGCGATGTCCCAGGGACGTCCCGGGAATGTCCCAGGGATGTCCCAGCGGTGTCCCCAGGAATGTCCCAGGGATGCCCCCAGGGATGTCCCGGGAATGTCCCCAGGGATGTCCCAGCGATGTCCCCGGGGTGCCCCGGGAATGTCCCCAGGAATGTCCCAGGGATGTCCCAGGGATGTCCCCGGAATGTCCCCGGCGTGTCCCGGGAGATCCCGGGTTTGTTTTTCCCAAATCCCGCGCTCAGACCCCGGGCGGAGCTCGAAGGGCGGAGCCTGGGCCGGGTTTAACTCGGCCTGGAACCGTTCCCTGATCCAAGCCCGACACCTCTGGGATGCGCCGGGAATTTCCATGGGATAAATCCCGACCACGAGCCTGCGGTGCCTCCTTCCCGATATTCCGCAGTCCCACGGAATTCCCGTCCCGGATCCCATTCCCGGAGCAGGATTAAATCCCCTTTTCCCGAGCTCTGATGGGGTTTTCCCGGATTTCCCCGGGATCCCGGAGCTCTCCCGCCTGAATCTGCCTCTGGAATAACGCCGGGAGCCCCGCGGGGAGAGGGGATTGTCCCGGTTTGGGGAGGCGATCCCAAGGGAATGGGGCTCTGGAAAAGGGCTGGGAAAACCCGGGCTGGGCCCTGCCTGGAGGGGAAAATTGGGATTGGGATTTCCAGGGAGTCCTCTCCTGGAGATTTCTGGCTCCTGGGATGGGATCCGTAAAAACCCACAATTCCCTGAAATCCCACACCCTTCCAGCTGCACCCATGCGGGATCCCCACCCCAATCCCAAACCATTCCAGTGCTTCCATGTGGGATCCCCACCCCAATCCCAAACCATTCCAGTGCTTCCATGTGGGATCCCCACCCCAATCCCAAACCATTCCAGTGCTTCCATGTGGGATCCCCACCCCAATCCCAAACCATTCCAGTGCTTCCATGTGGGATTCCCATCCCAATCCCAGTTCCCACCCCAATCCCAAACCATTCCAGTGCTTCCATGTGGGATCCCCACCCCAATCCCAAACCATTCCAGTGCTTCCATGTGGGATTCCCATCCCAATCCCAGTTCCCAAACCATTCCCAAACCATTCCCAAACCATTCCAGTGCTTCCATGTGGGATTCCCATCCCAATCCCAGTTCCCAAACCATTCCAGTGCTTCCATGTGGGATTCCCATCATAACCTCAGTTCCCAAACCATTCCCAAACCATCCCAGGTGATTCCATGTGGGACTGGCGCCTGTCCTGATTTTTGGGAGCATCTCCGTGAGGGTTTTGGGAAGCTTTTCCATTGGATTGGGGTTGTTCCTGCCTTTTGGGGAGCATTCCCATGAGTTTGGGGTCTGTCCTGCCTTTTGGGAAGGTTTTCCAAGGGATTTGGGCCTGTCCTGGTTTTTGGGATCATCTCCTTGGAGTTTTTGGGAAGCTTTTCCATGAGTTTGGGGTCTGTCCTGCCTTTTGGGGAGGATATCCAAGGGATTTGGACCTGTCCTGGTTTTTGGGATCATCTCCTTGGAGTTTTTGGGAAGCTTTTCCATGAGTTTGGGGTCTGTCCTGCCTTTTGGGGAGGATATCCAAGGGACTGGGGCCTGTCCTGATTTTTGGGATTATCTCCTTGGAGTTTTTGAGAAGGTTTTCCATGGGTTTTGGGCCTGTCCTGGTTTTTGGGATCATCTCCATGGGGTTTTTGGGAAGCTTTTCCATGAGTTTGGGGTCTGTCCTGCCTTTTGGGGAGGATATCCAAGGGATTTGGGCCTGTCCTGGTTTTGGGATCATCTCCTTGGAGTTTTTGGGAAGGTTTTCCATGGGATTTGGGCCTGTCCTGATTTTTGGGAGCATCTCCATGAGGTTTTTGGGAAGCTTTTCCATGAGTTTGGGGTCTGTCCTGCCTTTTGGGAAGGTTTTCCATGGGATTTGGGCCTGTCCTGGTTTTTGGGAGACATCTCCTTGGAGTTTCTGAGAAGGTTTTCCATGGGATTTGGGCCTGTCCTGGTTTTTGGGAGACACCTCCATGGGGTTTTTGGGAAGCTTTTCCATGAGTTTGGGGTCTGTCCTGCCTTTTGGGAAGGATATCCAAGGGATTTGGGCCTGTCCTGGTTTTTGGGATCATCTCCTTGGAGTTTTTGGGAAGGTTTTCCATGGGATTTGGGCCTGTCCTGCCTTTTGGGAAGGTTTTCCATGGGATTTGGGCCTGTCCTGATTTTTGGGATCATCTCCTTGGAGTTTTTGGGAAGCTTTTCCATGAGTTTGGGGTCTGTCCTGCCTTTTGGGAAGGTTTTCCATGGGATTTGGGCCTGTCCTGGTTTTTGGGAGACATCTCCACAGGGTTTTGGGGAAGCTTTTCCATGAGTTTGGGGTCTGTCCTGCCTTTTGGGGAGGATATCCATGGGATTTGGGCCTGTCCTGGTTTTTGGGATCATCTCCTTGGAGTTTTTGGGAAGGTTTTCCATGGGATTTGGGCCTGTCCTGGTTTTTGGGATCATCTCCATGGGGTTTTTGGGAAGCTTTTCCATGAGTTTGGGGTCTGTCCTGCCTTTTGGGGAGGATATCCAAGGGATTTGGACCTGTCCTGGTTTTTGGGATCATCTCCTTGGAGGTTTTGGGAAGCTTTTCCATGAGTTTGGGGTCTGTCCTGGTTTTTGGGAGCATCTCCCAGGGTTTGGCTTTTCCCGGGATGCCGCCTTCCGCCGGATCTCCGTTTGCCGGGGCGAATTATCAGCACAATTCCCTGCTCCCAATTTATCCATCCGCCGTCTCCCAGGTGGAAAAATCTCTCCCTTGGTGTTTCCCGAGTCATTTTTATTCCCTATTTGAATTTCGAGGGAATTCGTTCCCTCCCACCGGAGCGCCGCGTTCCCGTTAATTCCCTCATTTCATTCTCCGCGCCAAGCAGAAAAAAGGGAATTTTGGAGCTTCATTCCCCTTCTCCCTCGGAATTCCCGGCTCATCTGTGGCTGGAAAAGCCGGGAATGGCCCAGGGAAGAGGATGGGAAGCGGGAAAAGCGTTCCCAGGTAGGATATTCCTCCCTCGCTGGGATTAATGGGGATAATTATTGATAATTATCGATAATTATTGATAATAATTGGGAACAAACCCAGCCTAAATCCCACTGGAAAACAGAGAAACAGCGGGAATTCCAGCAGGAAGAGCGCGAAGGTTAAAAAACTCAGCAGGAGTGACTCAGAAATCCCAAATATTGATAAAAATCAGGGATTATCCACAAAAAACCCACCCAAATATGGATAAAATAAAGAATATTATTATTATTATTATTATTATTATTTTTATTATTATTATTATTATTACTCCTACTACTACTAATAATAACAAGAATAATGTAAATCACACAAATAAAACAATTTAAATAGGGAAAATCTGTTTAGATAAAACAATTTAAAAAGGGAAAAGAAAAATAATTGGAAACCTCTTTAATTGTAGGATTGAGAATTCAGCAGGAATTATTTGAATGTTTACACTTAATTAGTGCTATTTATTTATATTAATTATTACCTATTTACATTGATTATTATTTATTTTATATTCACGCTTAAATATTTGTTAATATTTTAATTAATGTTTGAATAAAGCCCCCAAACCTTTGGGTCATACAGAAATAAATGGGAAAATAAAGAGATTTTTCCATGGAGAAAAATTAGAATCACATTCCAGGGATGTAGACCAGGACTAAGAATTTAGGGAATTTAGGGAATTGTGGATTTTTGTGGATCCCGTGTCTTCTCCCATCATCCTCTCCCATCACCCACATTCCCAAAATTCCAGTGCAGAATCCCATCCCATGTCCAGGGCTGCATCCCAAGGAATGAGGGCAGCAGGGAAGGAAGGATTTCCCCTGCTCTGCTCTGCTCAGAGCTCCTGAAATCCCACCTGGAATTCTCTGCTCCCAACAAGGAGCAGGTCCAGAGCAGGCCACAGAGATGGTGGAAGGATTGGAGAAATGGATGGATGGATGGATGAATGGATGGATGGATGATGGATGGATGGATGATGGATGATGGATGGAGGGATGGATGGATGGATGGATGGATGGATGGATGGATGGATGGATGATGGATGGATGATGGATGGATGATGGATGATGGATGTATGGATGATGGATGGATGGATGATGGATGGATGGATGATGGATGGATGATGGATGGATGATGGATGGATGGATGGATGGATGGATGGATGATGGATGGATGATGGATGGATGGATGATGGATGGATGATGGATGGATGATGGATGGATGGATGGATGGATGGATGATGGATGGATGATGGATGGATGGATGGATGGATGGATGGATGGATGATGGATGGATGGATGGATGGATGGATGGATGGATGATGGATGGATGGATGGATGATGGATGGATGATGGATGATGGATGATGGATGATGGATGATGGATGGATGGATGGGTGATGGATGGATGATGGATGGATGATGGATGGATGGATGGATGATGGATGATGGATGGATGGATGGATGATGGATGGATGGATGGATGATGGATGGATGGAGGGATGGATGATGGATGGATGATGGATGGATGGATGGATGATGGATGGATGGATGATGGATGATGGATGGATGATGGATGGATGGATGGATGATGGATGGATGATGGATGGATGGATGGATGATGGATGGATGGATGGATGATGGATGATGGATGGATGGATGATGGATGATGGATGGATGGATGGATGGATGGATGGATGGATGGATGGATGATGGATGGATGATGGATGGATGGATGATGGATGGATGGATGATGGATGATGGATGGATGATGGATGATGGAAGATGGATGGATGATGGATGATGGATGGATGGATCCATGGATGGATGGATCCATGGATGATGGATGATGGATGGATGGATGATGGATGGATGATGGATGATGGATGGATGGATGGATGGATGGATGGATGGATGATGGATGATGGATGGATGGATGGATGGATGGATGATGGATGATGGATGGATGGATGGATGGATGGATGGATGATGGATGGATGGATGATGGATGGATGGATCCATGGATGGATGGATCCATGGATGATGGATGATGGATGGATGGATGATGGATGGATGATGGATGATGGATGGATGGATGGATGGATGGATGGATGATGGATGATGGATGGATGGATGGATGGATGGATGGATGGATGGATGATGGATGATGGATGGATGGATG
>JBBAXF010000068.1:45286-95286 GCA_037837765.1 Delichon dasypus | reverse complement strand
AGAGAGGAGGAGGAGGAAAATTCCCGCTTTTCCCTGGATGTTCCCTTATTCCCAAAGCTCTTTCGGGAGGCTTCGGGACACGGAACACAAATTGGGGGAAAACTCCAAAAATATGGAATTTTCAGCCTTTTCCCATGGAAACGGGGTGGGAAATGGGAGGAATGAGGATCCTGCTCCCTGTCCGTGTGGGAATGAGGGTTTCCCTGGGAAGAGGAGATGGGAATTCCCAAATTCCCGCGATTTGGGGGAATTTTATGTCCCGGCTGAGCCTCAAAGATGTTTTGTGCCTTCCAAATTTTTCTCGGGGAAGCATCCAAGCCTTTTCCAGGATTTTTCCAGGGATAAATCTTGATCTTTGCTGGGATGAAAAATCTTGGAACAACCCTGGATCTAATCTAGGAATAAAAATTCCCGGACGATCCAAGCTGCAAATAAAGCAGGAAAAAAATCCAAAGGAAGGGTGATGCTGAAAGTCGTGAATGATGCTGGGAAATCGGGAATAAATCCCGGTTTTCCATGTTTTCAACAGGAAACCGCTAGATGGCAGCAACGCCACGGGGAAAAACCTCGGGAAAAGGGAATTTTGAGGGTTTGGAGCCTCCGTTGGACTCAGCTTCCATTGAAATTTCCCGAATTTTAAAATTCCTGCTGAGTCTTACCCTGCTGGGGTTTTCCCTCCTCTCCTCATTCCCGGATTTTTCCTGCTTTAGGGAAAATTCTCCATTGAAAACCCCAAAATGGGGACCGAGACAATCCCAAATCCTGGTTTGGGGTCCCAATGATCTTCAGGAAATCCCTGGGATTCTTTATCCCCTTCTCCAGCCGGTTTGGAAAATCTGGATCCCCCAGGAAAGGAAAATCCCAGAATTCCATCCTAGTTCTCCAGCTCCAAAATTCCCCGAGTGCAAAAAACCCCTGGAATTTGGTTAAAACACCCCGGCCTTGGCGGATTTTTATGGAATTTCTCCAGGGTCAGGATTTCCAGCACCTCTGGAAGCATCGCAGTTTTTAGGGAAGCAGAACCTTGGAAGTCACCTCCCAGCACAGGAAAAGTGGGAATTTCTCTGGATTGGGTCAATCCCGGTCTTTGCACGGTGCTGGGAATGCTCCAGGGGAGTTCCAGCAGAATTCCTGGAGGATGGAGATGGAAATTCCCAGAATTCCCTGGATTCTCGCATAACCTGGAGGTTTAGGTTGGATTTGGGGAAAAGTTTCTTCTTCCCGAGGGTTCAGGGATTGATCCGGCTCTCCATGAAATGGGAACATTCCCAAGGCTGCTCCCAAGGAGCTCCAGGAGCACTGGGAAATGTGGAATTCTGGGATGTCTGGAGTTGGATTTGATCCCTGGGGGTCCCTTCCAGGAGATTCCATGATCCTTTGGGAGCGCTTCATCCCCTTCCTATCCCATTGCAGTGGGATTTGGGATCAGGGATGATGATCCCAGGGATGGGAGCTCCAGGAGTGGGATGGAGCTCCAGGAATGGGAGGGAGCTCCAGGAACAGAGCTCCAGGAATGGGAGGGAGCTCCAGGAGTGGGATGGAGCTCCAGGAGTGGGATGGAGCTCCAGGAGTGGGATGGAGCTCCAGGAATGGGATGGAGCTCCAGGAACAGAGCTCCAGGAGTGGGATGGAGCTCCAGGAGTGGGATGGAGCTCCAGGAATGGGATGGAGCTCCAGGAACAGAGCTCCAGGAGTGGGATGGAGCTCCAGGAGTGGGATGGAGCTCCAGGAGTGGGATGGAGCTCCAGGAATGGGATGGAGCTCCAGGAATGGGATGGAGCTCCAGGAACGGGATGGAGCTCCAGGAATGGGATGGAGCTCCAGGAACAGGATGAGTGGCTGGGAATCCCTGACCTTTTCCAGTCCCTTTTCCATCC
This sequence comes from Delichon dasypus, assembly GCA_037837765.1. Taxonomy (NCBI): domain Eukaryota; kingdom Metazoa; phylum Chordata; class Aves; order Passeriformes; family Hirundinidae; genus Delichon; species Delichon dasypus. Next base: position 93,409 of record JBBAXF010000068.1, on the reverse strand, counting down.
CCTTTTCCAGCCATTTTCCAGCCCCCTTTCTGACCCTTTTCCAGCCCCAGTTCCCCCTGGAATTCCCGCAGAGTCCCTGGAGCCAGCTCAGCTTTTCTTCCACACCCTGTGCCCGGCTCTGCTGATGCTTCCCAGGAGCAAATCCAGGGAAAACAGAGCGGAAGGGAAGGAGCTGAGGAAGCAGGATCGGGAAAAAGCTGGGAAGCAGAAATGACGGGAATGCTGAGGTGGCCCTGGGGGCGCCAGCATGCCTGGGATGTGCCGGGAATTCTGCTGGAGCTGCAAAAGTTATCCTGGATCCAGAGATGGGAACAGGGAGAGCCCCTAGAATTCCAGGGGTTCTCAGAATTTCTGGAGTCTCAGCTGCAGAGCTCTGGAAATTCCAGGGATTCCTGGATTTCCAGGAGTCCCAGCTGCTGTCCCTGTTGGATCCCAGAGCTCTCCCTGTTCCCGCCCCTGGATCCATGGATTCCAGGGAAAATCCCACTCCCACAGGATCCATGGTGACCTCTGGTTGTTTATCCTTGGATACGCCCGGAAAGATCCATGGGGGAAGTTGTGGCGTTTTTTGGGATTCCCAGCCCTTTTCCCTGGAAATTGTGGTGGCTTTCCCAATCTTTCCATGAAAATCCAGGACATCCCGATGAAAGGAAAGGAAAAAATCACCAGGATTTGGGATCGGGGAACGATTCAAACCTTTGGGATTTGTGATCAGGGAGCAACCCAAAACTTTGGGATTGGGGAGCAGGGAATGATCAAAAGCTTCAGGATTTGGGATCGGGGATTAATCCACACCTTTGGGATTTGGGAGAAGGGAAAGGACCAGACCTTGGGGATTTGGGACCAGGGAGCCAACCAAACCTTTGGGATTTGGGGTCAGGGAATGATCCAAACCGTCAGGATTTGGGATGGAGGAATGATCCAAACCGTCAGGATTTGTGAGCAGGGAAGGAACAAAAACTTTGGGATTGGGGAAGAGAGAATGATCCAAACTTTCGGGATCTGGGGTTGGGGAAACAAACCAAACCTTTGGGATTTTGGGGAGCAGAAAACGATTTAAACCTTTGGGATTTGGGAAGAGAGAACGATCCAAACCTTTGGGATTTAGGAGCAGGGAATGAACCAAACCTTCAGGGTTTGGGAAGAGGGAACGATCCAAGCCTTCAGAATTTGGGAGAAGGGAATGAACCACGCCTTCGGGATTTTGGTTCAGGGAATCAACCAAACCTTCGGGATTTGGGAGAAGGAAACAAACCAAATCTTTGGGATTTGGGAAGAGGGAAATGAACCAAACCTTGGGGGTTTGGGAGCAGGGAATGAAACCTCCAGGTCTGGATTTGTCCTTTTCCCTTTACTTTCCCTTTCCCTCATCCCAAAGTCATTCCCGCTGGCTCCCGGCTCCCTGCGCGTCCTTCCCGGCAGGACAAGGCCGGGATGTCCCCGGGCGTTTTTAATCTCCCAAATGCTTCCCAAAATTAATCTCGGAGAGTGCAGGAGCGGGGGAGGGAGCGCTGCCCGCGCCCCGTCCTTGGAATTCGTCCCTCGGGAATGCGGGATGGGCGGGCAGGAAGGGGTTAAAGGGAAGGTGAAACTCGAAACGGCGCCGGGAGAAAGGCGGGATCTGGGAAAGCTTTCCCGGGATGGAAAACAATCCAATGTCCTCTGGAAGGGCTCCAGCGCCTCGTTCCCACCCAGCCGGGAATTCTCCTCTGCAGCGGTCACGGGGAAAGGGCGAAAATCCGGGATTTGGGAAGGGTTGGGGCCTTCCAAGGGGCTGGAATGCTCCAGGACCTGGGATTTGCCGTGGGAAAAGCAGGAATGTGTGGGAGCATGAGCGAGAGTTAAATAGTGACGGGGAAAAAAAGAAGGAGTTTTGGGATCCGTGGAATTTCTCGGCTGAATGATCCCCCCCCCAAAAAAGTGACTCTGGGATGTTTGAGGTGGGAATTCCAGCCTGGCAGCAGCGGGATGATCCCTCTGGAATGGCACCGGGGTGGGAGAGGGAGGCTGGAGTTGGACTGGGATGAAACCTTCAGGATTTGGGAGCTGGGAACCAATCAAACCTTCGGGATTTGGGAGCAGGGAGTGAACCAAAGCTTAGGGATTTGGGAGCAGGGAAAGGAAAAAAACCTTCGGGATTTGGGGGCTGGGAACCAATCAAACCTTCGGGATTTGGGAGCAGGGAATGAACCGAAGCTTAGGGATTTGGGAGCAGGGAAAGGAAAAAAACCTTTGGGATTTAGGGGCTGGGAACCAACCAAAACTTCAGGATTCAGGAACACGGAATGAGCCAAAACTTCAGGATTCAGGAACAAGGAATGAGCCAAACCTTCGGGATTTGGGAGCAGGGAATGAACCAAAGCTTAGGGATCTGGGAGCAGGGAAAGGAAAAAAACCTTCGGGATTTGGGGGCTGGGAACCAACCAAAACTTCGGGATTCAGGAACAGGGAATGAGCCAAACCTTTGGGATTTGGGAGTAGGGAAAGAACCGAACCTTTGGGATTTCGGAGAGAATGTACCAGACCTTTGGGATCGGGGAGCATGGAATAAGCAAAACCTTTGGGATTTCAGGGAGAATGAACCAAACCTCCAGGATTTGGGAGCATGGAATGAACGAAACCTCCAGGATTTGGGAGCAGGGAAAGGACCCAGCCTTTGGGATTTGGGAGAGAATGAACGAAACCTTCAGGATTTGGGAGCGGGGAGAGAACCAAGTCTTTGGGATTTGGGAGTAGGGAGCGAGCGTGGGTTTGGATTTGTCCTTTTCCCTTCATTTTCCCTCTCCCTCATCCCAAAGTCATTCCCCCAGGCACCCCAGGGCCATTCCAGAGGGATCATCCCACGGCTGCCGGGCTGGAATTCCCGCCTCCCACATCCCAGAGTCTCTCTTTTCGGGATGTTTCGGCTGGGAAATTCCATGAATCCCCAAAAAAATCCCTCAAACATATTCCATCTTTTCCCATAACAGGAAGGGGGTCCCTCCCCCACCCCCCCGGCTGGGTTTGTTAATTAACGCAGCCCCGGGTTAATTAATTAACGAGGTCTCAGGTTCATTAATTAATGCGGCCTCCCAAGGTCCCCTTCGCCCGGAGCTGTGCCAGGAATCCTTCCGGGAGCGCTCTGGGAGAACGTTAACCCAGGCTCTCCTAAACCGCCCCGAGCGGCAGCGAAATTCCCAAAAAACCCTGGATTCCCCATCCCTGGAAGTGTCCAAGGCCAGGCTGGAGCAGCCTGGGATAGTGGGAGGTGGAACGGGGGGGGATTGATGCTCCTGTGCCCAGGCCCCTCTGGAATTGTGGGATCAGCAGTGATCTCCTGGAAAAGCTGGGAAAAGGGGATGAGGGAGTGTCTGTGCTGGAAAAACCTGGGAAAAGGGGATGAGGGAGTGCTGTTCCTGGAAAAGCTGGGAAAAGGGGATGAGGGAGTGTCTGTGCTGGAAAAACCTGGGAAAAGGGGATGAGGGAGTGCTGTTCCTGGAAAAGCTGGGAAAAGCAGGTAACAGGAGTGTCTGCTCCCAGAAAAGCTGGGAAAAGGGGATGAGGGAATGTCTGCTCCCAGAAAAGCTGGGAAAAAGGAATGAGGGAATGTCTGCTCCTGGAAAAGATGGGAAAAGGGGATGAGGGTGTGACTGTGCTGGGAAAAATTGGGAAAAGGGAATGAGGGAATGCTTGTGCTGGGAAAAGCTGGGAAAAGGGGATGAGGGAGTGCTGTTCCTGAAAAACCTGGGAAAAAGGGATGAGGGAGAGTCTGTGCTGGGAAAATCTGGGAAAAGGGAATGAGGGAGTGCTGTTCCTGGAAAAGCTGGGAAAAGCAGGTAACAGGAGTGTCTGCTCCCAGAAAAGCTGGGAAAAGGGGATGAGGGAATGTCTGCTCCTGGAAAAGATGGAAAAGGGGATGAGGGTGTGACTGTGCTGGGAAAAATTGGGAAAAGGGAATGAGGGAGTGCTTGTGCTGGGAAAAGCTGGGAAAAGGGAATGAGGGAGCGCCTGTGCTGGAAAAACCTGGGAAAAGGGGATGAGGCAGTGCCGTTCCTGGAAAAGCTGGGAAAAGGAGATAACAGGAGTGTCTGCTCCCAGAAAAGCTGGGAAAAGGGAATGAGGCAATGTCTGCTTCCAGAAACATGGGAAAAGGAAATGAGGGAGTGCCTGCATTGGGAAAACCTGGAAAAAGGGGATGAAGGAGTGCTGTTCCTGAAAAACCTGGGAAAAAGGGATGAGGGAGAGTCTGTGCTGGGAAAATCTGGGAAAAGGGAATGAGGGAGTGCTGTTCCTGAAAAACCTGGGAAAAGGGGATGAGGGAGTGTCTGCTCCCAGAAAAGCTGGGAAAAGGGAATGAGGGAGCACCTGTGCTGGAAAAACCTGGGAAAAGGGGATGAGGGAGTGTCTGCTCCCAGAAAAGCTGGGAAAAGGGAATGAGGGAGCACCTGTGCTGGAAAAACCTGGGAAAAGGGGATGAGGGAGTGCTGCTCCCAGAAAAGCTGGGAAAAAGGAATGAGGGAATGTCTGCTCCCAGAAAAGCTGGGAAAAGGGAATGAGGGAGCACCTGTGCTGGAAAAACCTGGGAAAAGGGGATGAGGGAGTGTCTGCTCCCAGAAAAGCTGGGAAAAGGGAATGAGGGAGCGCCTGTGCTGGAAAAACCTGGGAAAAGGGGATGACAGAGCATCTGCACTGGGAAAAATGGGATGAGAGAGCATCTGCTCCTGGAAGAGCTGGAGAAAGGGGATGATGGAACACTGTTCCCTAAAATCCTGGGAAAAGGGAATGTCGGAGCGCTGTTCCCAGAAATCCTGGGAGAAGGGAATGTCGGAGTGCTCTTGCCTCCAGTTAGGCTCGGCTTAAAACGAGGCGCTGATCTCACCCAACCTTGGCTTTAATTTAGGCCCAGTTGCTCCTAAACCCGCGGCGCGGCTTTACGCAGGGATTAAACACAGAGAGCTCGGGAGATGATAACGAGATAAGAGACAACGAGATAACGAGATGATAATGAGATAACAGTTAACGAGGCCAGCCCCAGACTCTGCCCCGGTGTCCCAGCAATGCCGTCGGAGATTTCCCTGGGATCCCCATCCTAAACCATGTCCGTGTCCGGGTCAACGTTCACCACCTGGAGACCAAGTCAGGTCTAAATCGGGTTCTAAATTAGGTCCCGAGGGCGCCGCGGCAGCTGGAGCCCGCGGAAATCCGGGATTTGCTGCCGCCCGAGCAAACACGACTGTGTTTGAGCTGCCCTGAGCAAACGATCCCGCCCGGCTGCTCCCGGCTCTTCCTGGAGACTCCTGGCTGCCATCCCTGGCAGGGTCCAAGGGTCTGAGCCCTCCCTCCATCCTGAGGAGTGGGAACAGGCCGGATCCAAGGGTTTGATCCCTTCCTCCAGTCCAGGCAGTGGGAACAGGCCGGATCCAAGGGTTTGATCCCTTCCTCCAGCCCAGGCAGTGGGAACAGGCCAGATCCAAGGGTTTGATCCCTTCCTCCAGCCCGGGCAGTGGGAACAGGCCGGATCCAAGGGTTTGATCCCTCCCTCCAGCCCAGGCAGTGGGAAGAGGCCAAATCCAAGGGTTTCATCCCTTCCTCCAGCCTGGGGAACGGGAAGAGGCCAAATCCAAGGGTTTCATCCCTTCCTCCAGCCTGGGGAACGGGAAGAGGACAAATCCAAGGGTTTGATCCCTCCCTCCATCCTGAGGAGTGAGAAGAGGCCAAATCCAAGGGTTTCATCCCTTCCTCCAGCCCGGGCAGTGCAAACAGGCCGGATCCAAGGGTTTGATCCCTCTGTCCATCCTGAGGAGTGGGAAAAGGCCAAATCCAAGGGTCTGATCCCTTCTTCCATCCTGAGTGGGAAGAGGCCAAATCCAAGGGTTTGATCCCTCCCTCCATCCTGAGGAGTGGGAAGAGGCCAAATCCAAGGGTTTGATCCCTCCCTCCATCCTGAGGAGTGAGAAGAGGCCGGATCCAAGGGTTTGATCCCTTCCTCCAGCCCAAAACAGTCCATGGAATGTTTGGATCGCCCATCTCGTGCTGGGGGCTCCTTCTCCGGCTGCCCCCTCTCCCTGTGGACCCCTCACAGCCCCTGTGTCTCCGCGTCCCCCTCGGGCAGCACCAGGACCGCGGGCAGGAGATTCCCGTGCGGCTCCGGGAACGGCCGCAGCTCCTCGTCCCCGAACCGCGGCGAGACGGGATCGGCCAGGAAGCGGAGATGGAAACCGCGGCCCAGGCAGTGAACCAGGCCTCCCAGCGCGGCGCAGCGCATCCCGGCCGGCTCCGCGCCGGGCAGGGCCCGGTCACCGCAGCGGTACCACAGCCCGGCGCTGGCGCTGCACCGCCACGCGGCCGCCCGGGCTCCGCCGGCCTCGCGCCGCAGACGGAAGCGGTACAGGAACCCGTGGGCGCTCGCCAGCTCGCCCGCGCCGTCCTCGTCTCCCCGCGCCGGGCCGGCGGCCCAGGCGTCGCGGCGGGCGTCGTATCGCAGCATCCGCCCTCGCAGCGTGCCGCCGGTGACGTAGATGCCGCCGTCGCACGCGGCCGCCGCGTGCTCCGCCGCGAAGGCGTCGCCGGGAAGGGCGGCGACCGGGGCCCAGCGATCCCGCCGCGGGTCGTAGCGCTCCGCGGCGGCCAAGCACTCGCCGCCGACGGCGTAGAGGCGCCCGTCCAGGGCCACCAGCCGGCAGCGGGGCCGCGCCCGGAGCAGCGGACGGACGTCGCTCCAGCCGTCGGACAGCGGGTCGTAGCAGAGCACGCGGCGCGAGGGGCTCCGCGCCGGGCCCTCGCCTTCCCAGCCGGGCGCCAGGAACAGGTAGTTGAACATGGAGCAGGCGGAGCAGCCGCGCCCGGACACCTCGGCCGGCAGCTGGCACAGCTGGAGCCAGCGGTCCTCGTCCTCGTCGTAGTAGCAGAGGCGCCCGCGGCGGTGGCCGGGCTCGTCCGGTGGGATGTCAGCCACCACCAGGCGCGGCCGGCCGCGGTTCCGGAGCGCCGGGAGCAGCTCGCGCTCGGCGGCGTTGAGGCGGCCGTAGATGTGCGGCGAGCGCAGCACCTGCAGCAGGTGCCGGCTCATCAGCCGCAGCGCCGCGTCCTGCGGCGCCCGCAGCCGCCGCGCCTTGGCCTGGCGCAGAACCTCGCTGCAGTTCCCCAGGTGCACCTGGCCCGGTGCCGGCTCCGGATCCGCAGCTGGAAGCTCACCGGGAGGTGGGAGCTGGGGGGCGATCCCGAGGGTGCCGCCGGTCCTGCCGGGAGGAGGCGGCTCGGGAGCGCTCTCCTGAGGGGCTGCGGAGGGGTTGGGATCGGGGATTTCCGGAGCTGGGTTCTCCCCCCGGGTTCCGGATCTCCGCTCCGCTTGGCGCCGGGATGTCCCCGCGGGGACGAAGGGCAGGGACGTCCGCCTGGACACCGACTCGGAGACGGACTGCACGAAGTAGTCGTAGACTTTGCCCCGCAGGCCGGGCCTGGGCGAGCCGGGCCTGTCCTTGTCTCGGCGCTCCGGGATGAAGTTCTCCTCCACCTGGATCTTGGCCACCGAGGAGAAGGAGTAGGAGGTGTCCGAGCCCGCCTCGCTCGCCGCCAGCAGCAGCCCCAGGTTGGAGGTGACGCTGAGGGTCCGGATTGTCCCCGTGCTGCTCTCCCTGCTCCTCCCGGCTCCAGCCGGGTCCCGCTCCGTGCCCTGGGCACATCCGTCCCCCTCTGTCCGGGCATCGCCAATCCCTGGGGAGCGCCCGGAGCTCGGGGAGGGCGGATCGCTCTGCGCGGGGCTGCTCGGGGCTCCGGCCACGGCCCCGGGGGTGTGAGAGCCCGGCTCACTTCCCAGCGGAATTCCAGGCTCACTTCCCAGCTCGATCCCTGCCTTGTCCCCCAGCTCACTTCCCAGCAGAATTCTCGGCTCACTTCCCAGCGGAATTCCTGCCTTGTCCCCCAGCTCACTTCCCAGTGCAATTCCCGGCTCACTTCCCAGCGGAATTCCTGCCTTGTCCCCCAGCTCACTTCCCAGCTCGATTCCTGCCTTGCCCCCCAGCTCACTTCCTGATTTGCTTCCCTGCTCACTTCCCAACCTGTTTCCCAACTGAATTCCCAATTTATTTCCCAGCTCGATTCCTGGCTCGTTTCCTGGCTCCGTTACCGATTTTCTTCCTGGCTCACTTCCTGCCTTTCTCCCTGGATTATTTCCCAGCTCGACTCCCAGCCTGCTCCCCAGCTCCCTTCCCGGCTCTTTTCCCAGCTCCCTTCCCATCCTGCTCCCAGGATCACTCCCCAGCTCAACCCCTGCTTCGCTTGTCGATTTAATTCCCAACTTCCATCCCAATTCCCTCCCCAGCTCCCTCTCCGTCCTGTCCTGACCGAGCTCGGCTTTCCTGGGAATCAACCCCAGCTCCCAACCCACCTCCTCTCCCTCCTCCTCCTCCTCCTCCTCCTCACTCCTTTCCCCCCGCCGAGCCGCGTGCCTGATCCCGAGGCCATTCCCAGATTTCTCCCCGCCATCCCTCCTCCTCCTCCTCCTCCTCCTCACACCCCCGTCCCCATCCCCATCCCGGTTTTCCCGCTGCTCTCCCGGCGGGATTTTTCCCGCGGGAGGCGAGCGGTTCCTGTAAAACCTGAAGGCCAGGGAGAGGAGCAGCAGCGCGGCCGCCGACAGCAGCAGCTTCCCGGGCAGCTGCATCTCCGAGTGCCAGGCCGGGGGCACCCGCTGGGGCATTTTTTCCATGCGGGAATGCCGAGGAGCCGATTAATGATTTGCCGGGAGAGGGCCGGAGCGCGGCGGGGTTTGGGACAAGGTGACTTTGAGCGGGCAGAGCTGGCAGGAATGTTTGGGATGGGCCGGGCTCCAGAGGGAAAGGTGCAGCCCAGGGAAAAGGAGGGAGAGGAGAGGCAGGAAAAAAAAAAAAACACAACATCCCCGCGGAGCCGCTTGTCCTTCGTGGAGCTTTAAAAAGGGGTCACGGAAAAAAAAGAAAAAAAAAAAAAAAAAAAAAAAAAAGGGAATAAAAAAGGGGGAAAAAAATTGAAAAAATAAAATAAAAAGTTGTTTTTTTTCTTCCCAGCAGAGGCTCCTCATCCCTCGGTGCTCCCGGAAAAAGGGAGGGAGCGGCAGCCGGGAGCCCTCCGGGCTGCGGCCGAGCAGCTGCTCGGGTGACGAATCCAGCGGCTGATCCAGTGATTAATTAATTCAGCCATTAATTAATTCAGCGGCCCTAACGCGGGCTGAAGGGAAAGAGCCCCGGGAGCTGGCGGGGGGTCTCCGGGAGGGAATGAGGAGCTGGTGGGCGTCGGGAACAGGGAAAAATCCTGGCAGCGGGCAGGGGACGGAGGCTGGAGTTCAGCTGGAGAGGAGAGGGGTGAAGGGAGGAATTCGGGACGGGAAGGGACGGGAGCTGTCACTCCCGAGGGATTCCGCGGGGATCGGAGTCACCGTGGGGAAACTGAGGCACGGCAGGGCCGCGCTCTCCCCCTGGAAAGGAGCGGGTGGTGGATCTGCTCCCTCCTGGCCTGAATCCCGAAGATTTTGGGGATTTTTTGTCCCGGAGACAAGAAAAACTTGGGTGATGGTGGCAGGAGGAGGCGGGAGCGTGGGGAATGGCGTCGCTTCCAAAGGGATCCAACCCAGCTCCTTCTTCCAGAGGGAACATCCGAAAGAGGAGGGGAAAAAAACCAAAAAAATACCCCAAAAACAAAAACGAGGAAAGAAAGAGCCAAACTGGGGGTGGGGGCGGGTGGGGGGGAGATCCTGGTTTTCACTCGGGGACTCGCTCCCTGCTGGCTCCATCCCAATCCGGTGGGATTTTCCCAAGGGATGAACCCAGCCCGCGGGTGGGGGCCTCGCCAGGGGTCTCCAGTGGGAGCTCAGGAACTCATTCCCGGTGCCCTCAGCTTCCCAAACCTCATCCCAGCCGAGCGGCCGATCCCCCCGCGCCGCTTCCTGAGGTTTTTTGGGATGGGGAGAAGCCCCTGAAGGCGCTGGGGGGAGGTTCCCCACCATCCCTGGCATCCCTGAGTGTCCAGGCTGCAATTCCCGCGGTGGAAGGGATGGGATTGCGTCCCCAGACCCTCCAGGGCTGCTCCCAGCAGGAGGATCCTGTCCCAAACACCGAAAATGTTTTTATATCCCTGAAGAGGATGGGAAGGGTGCGCAGGAACGACCTCTCCGGCCTGGTTCAGGGATCCCTGTGCTCATCCCCCCTGGGAACACGGGTCCTCCGGCGGCTTTAGGGGAACATTTGGGATGTTGTCCCCTCCGGTGGGGAAACGCAGCAGGGAAGAGTTTGGGGGGATTAAGACATTTCCATTAAAATCTGGGGTTTGGAGCACGGGCTCTTCCCAGCCTCTCTCCTCCACCCCGCCGGGAATGGAGCCCCAAAATCCACCCCTGGTGGGGCTCGGTTTGGCCAAAACCTCTGGAAAAAGTGGAATTTCTCCTGCCTGGAAAGGCGGGCGGTGCCGGAGCAGGGGCCGCCTGTGGATTCTGGGCACGCGTTCCAGGATAACTGGGATAACTGGGAAAGGGTTCGGCAGCCGGGAATGGAGCCCCAAATTCCACCCCTGGTGGGGCTCGGTTTGGCCAAAACCTCTGGGAAAAGGTGGAATTTCTCCTGCCTGGAAAGGCGGGCGGTGCCGGAGCAGGGGCCGCCTGTGGATTCCGGGCACGCGTTCCAGGATAACTGGGATAACTGGGAAAGGGTTCGGCAGCCGGGAATGGAGCCCCAAAATCCACCCCTGGTGGGGCTCGGTTTGGCCAAAACCTCTGGAAAAAGGTGGAATTTCTCCTGCCTGGAAAGGCGGGCGGTGCCGGAGCAGGGGCCGCCTGTGGATTCTGGGCACGCGTTCCAGGATAACTGGGATAACTGGGAAAGGGTTCGGCAGCCGGGAATGGAGCCCCAAAATCCACCCCTGGTGGGGCTCGGTTTGGCCAAAACCTCTGGAAAAAGATGGAATTTCTCCTGCCTGGAAAGGCGGGCGGTGCCGGAGCAGGGGCCGCCTGTGGATTCTGGGCACGCGTTCCAGGATAACTGGGATAACTGGGAAAGGGTTCGGCAGCCGGGAATGGAGCCCCAAAATCCACCCCTGGTGGGGCTCGGTTTGGCCAAAACCTCTGGAGAAAGGTGGAATTTCTCCTGCCTGGAAAGGCGGGCGGTGCCGGAGCAGGGGCCGCCTGTGGATTCTGGGCACGCGTTCCAGGATAACTGGGATAACTGGGAAAGGGTTCGGCAGCCGCCACCTCCCGGGCGCTTTCATCGCGCCGCTGGATCTGCGGAGATTCCCGGCGCTCGGGAGCCGGGAAGGAGGAGGATGAATTATCCATGCGCTCGGCAACCCCGTGAACCCGCCCGGTGACGAGCGGGGGAGGCGCGGAGCGAGGCTCCCGCCGAGATTCCTGCGGGGCCGGAGCACTCCCGCTATCCCGAAGAATCCACGGATTCCTCCGGATAAATCCCCGTTTATCCCCTGCACGAGGTCGCGAGGGGAGCGGGAGAAGCGGCGCTGACGTCCGGGCGCTTGTGACTCTAACCGAGCCTAATTGCCTCTTCCAAATCCGCCGAAACCTTTTTATTCCAAGTCCTCTGGAACTCGGGAACATCGGTAACACCGCTCCTCTGGGGTTTCCAGCTGCCTCGCGAAGGCGCTGCCGTGGGGGGTTTTTTTGGAATTTTTTAAAATTTTTTTTTTATTCTTATTTTTCCCGAGCTAATCAGATCTCCTCGGAAAGGCAGTCGGGAGCGGATCTGTCAGCTCTCATCAATAATGGAACAACCTGAGCCGCTGCTCTCGCCTCCAGCCTCCTCCTGCATTATTCACTGCCAGCGCCTCCAGCAGCGGGATCGGGAACGGGGAAAACGGCGGGGGGGCGTTTTGGGGGGAGATACCTGGAGGGAGAGGATGGGGAGGGGGCGGGAGGTGAAGGCGGATGGATCCCACTGGTGGGATGGGGGATGGAATCCCTTGGTGTCCCTCGTTCTGCAGGAATTCGGGAAAACAGGCAGCAGCTCTGCCCCAAAATGAGGAGAAACCCCCGAATCCCCTCACTCCTCTCTCTGTGCCGACACCTGGATCCATCCATGTCAGAATTCCCAGGAAAAGACCCGAGCATCCCAAATCAGGGTGGATTTGGGATTTGGGATTGGGGACTGAAGGCCCACCGAGCCCGGCGTTCCTGTCCCAGCCATGGATGGATCCCTCTGGTGGGATTGTGGGATGGGGGGTGGAATCCCTTGGTGTCCCTCGTTTCTGCAGGAATTCGGGAAAACAGGCAGCAGCTCTGCCCCAAAATGAGGAGAAACCCCCGAATCCCCTCACTCCTCTCTCTGTGCCCACACCTGGATCCATCCATGTCAGAATTCCCTGGGAAAAGACCCGAGCATCCCAAATCAGGGTGGATTTGGGATTTGGGATTGAAGGCCCACCGAGCTCAGCATTTCCGTCCCAGCCGCTGGATGGATCCCTCTGGTGGGATTGTGGGATGGGGGGTGGAATCCCTTTGTGTCCCTCGTTCTGCAGGAATTCGGGAAAACAGGCAGCAGCTCTGCCCCAAAATGAGGAGAAACCTCGGAATCCCCTCACTCCTCTCTCTGTGCCAACACCTGGATCCATCCATGTCAGAATTCCCTGGGAAAAGACCCGAGCGTCCCAAATCAGGGTGGATTTGGGATTTGGGATTTGGGATGTGGAATCTGGGATTTAGGATTTGGGATTGAAGGCCCACCGAGCTCAGCATTCCCGTCCCAGCTGTGGATGGATCCCTCTGGTGGGACTGTGGGATGGGGGATGGAATCCCTTGGTGTCCCTCGTTCTGCAGGAATTTGGGAAAACAGGCAGCAGCTCTGCCCCAAAATGAGGAGAAACCCCCGAATCCCCTCACTCCTCTCTCTGTGCCCACACCTGGATCCATCCATGTCAGAATTCCCTGGGAAAAGACCTGAGCATCCCAAATCAGGGTGGATTTGGGATTTGGGATTTGGGATTGAAGGCCCACCGAGCTCAGCATTTCCGTCCCAGCTGTGGATGGATCCCTCTGATGGGATTGCAGGATGGGGGATGGAATCCCTTTGTGTCCCTCGTTCTGCAGGAATTCGGGAAAACAGGCAGCAGCTCTGCCCCAAAATGAGGAGAAACCCCCGAATCCCCTCGCTCCTCTCTCTCTGCCGACACTTGGAAGTTCCCAACCTTTGGTGGATCCATCCATGCCAGGGGTTCCATCCCTTTTCCCAGCGCTTTTTCCCAGAGCATCCCGCATTGGGGTGGATTTGGGATACAGGCCCACCGAGCCCGGCGTTCCTGTCCCAGCCCCTGGCTGGGGACATCCCGGCGCTCCCGAGGTGGCACCGGTGGTGGAGCCGGTGCTGGAATTGCTGCTGGTTTCCAGGATCCCGGGAATGCTCCTCCTTTCCACGGTCCTGGGCTAAACCCTCCACATTTGAATTTAAATGGAGCGTCCGGGCTGGAAGTGCTCGTTTTTCCTGAGAGGAGAACTAACGGCTGTTTAATCCTGGCGGTTGTTTAATTACGTAGGGATGAAACCCTTGGAACGGCTCCGATCCCGGAGGAAGGCGAGAAGGATCCACAGGAGGGGCTTCCCAGAGTGCAGGGGGAAACTGAGGCACAGAGAATTCCCGTGGAAACGGCGATCCCTCTGGAAAAAAACCGGAAGATTTTCTTCTCACCGGTGGAGCGAAAGCGCAGATCCGACGGGATTGGGATGCTCGGACTCCATTCCTTCCGGAGGGAGGCGGAGCTGCTCGTCCTCCCGCACATCCCATCCCGATCCGATTGCTCCCAATCCAAACGACGCTAAAACTCGGGAAGGAGCTCTGGAGCTGCCGCGGGTTCGTTCGGCTCCTCCGAGGCCGGGAAAAGCGGCGAGGTTGGCAGCGGAGCGCGGAAGGGCTGGAATCAGCTTAATAATAATTAATCATCGCGGTAATAACGACGCTTAACGCTCGTGCCGGGCTTTGGGAAGATGAAGCGCCACACGGCTGCCGGATAATCCTCCAGGATTAAGAGTTCCCAGTGGAAAAACTTGGGAGCGCCACATCCTTGGGATTCTTTCTGCCTGGGAGATCCCAGCCCGCAGCCAGGAGGAAATGCAGCCTGGAAAACTTTCAGGATCGGGGCAAAACCACCTGGATTTTGCCAGGAGCCGTCACGCTGCGGGATCCACGCCATCCCGGGATGGGGAAGCGTGGGAATGGCCAGATCCGTCCTGTTTCCATGGGGACAGCTGGCCAGGCAGGGCCCGGTGTGAGCACTGACATTTGGGATCGGGAGCCGCCTGTCACTCGTCATCCCTCATCCCGCCGGATAAACCCGGTGATCCACGGCTTTCGGGCTCCCGCGGCCTCGGGAGGGCTGGGGACGAGCGTGGGGTCCTCGCCCTGGGGACACGAGGCCTGGAGCACCTCGGGGTGGTGGGAATGCTGCACCTGGGGCTTTTTCCAAGGAAAATTTGATCCTTGAGTCCTCGAGTCCTCCTGCTCCTCCTTCCAGGAGCTTGCAAAGCCTCAGAGGTGGAGCTGGGAGCACCGAGATGGAGCTGGGAACACTGAGATGGAGCTGGGAACCCCGAGATGGAGCTGGGAACCCTGAGATGGAGCTGGGAACCCGGAGATGGAGCTGGGAACGCTGAGATGGAGCTGGGAGCCCTGAGATGGAGCTGGGAGCCCTGAGATGGAGCTGGGAACCCTGAGATGGAGCTGGGAACCTGGAGATGGAGCTGGGAACCCAGAAATGGAGCTGGGAACCCCGAGATGGAGCTGGGAACCCTGAGATGGAGCTGGGAGCCCTGAGATGGAGCTGGGAACCCTGAGATGGAGCTGGGAGCCCTGAGATGGAGCTGGGAGCCCTGAGATGGAGCTGGGAACCCTGAGATGGAGCTGGGAGCCCTGAGATGGAGCTGGGAACCCTGAGATGGAGCTGGGAGCCCTGAGATGGAGCTGGGAACCTGGAGATGGAGCTGGGAGCCCAGAGATGGAGCTGGGAACCTGGTGATGGAGCTGGGAACCCTGAGATGGAACTGGGAACCCTGAGATGGAGCTGGGAACCCAGAGATGGAGCTGGGAGCCCTGAGATGGAGCTGGGAACCCTGAGATGGAGCTGGGAGCCCTGAGATGGAGCTGGGAACCCTGAGACAGAGCTGGGAACCCTGAGATGGAGCTGGGAACCTGGAGATGGAGCTGGGAACCCTGAGATGGAGCTGGGAGCCCCGAGATGGAGCTGGGAGCCCTGAGATGGAGCTGGGAACCCTGAGATGGAGCTGGGAACCCTGAGATGGAGCTGGGAGCCCAGGGATGGAACTGGGAACCCTGAGATGGAGCTGGGAACCTGGAGATGGAGCTGGGAAGCCGGAGATGGAGCTGGGAACCCTGAGATGGAGCTGGGAACCTGGAGATGAAGTTGGGAGCCCTGAGATGGAGCTGGGAACCTGGAGATGGAGCTGGGAACCCGGAGATGGAGCTGGGAGCTCTGAGATGGAGCTGGGAACCTGGAGATGGAGCTGGGAGCCCTGAGATGGAGCTGGGAACCTGGAGATGGAGCTGGGAACCCTGAGATGGAGCCGGGAACCTGGAGATGGAGCTGGGAACCCTGAGATGGAGCTGGGAACCCAGAGATGGAGCTGGAAACCTGGAGATGGAGCTGGGAGCCCCGAGATGGAGCTGGGAACCCTGAGATGGAGCTGGGAGCCCAGGGATGGAACTGGGAACCTGGAGATGGAACTGGGAACCCTGAGATGGAGCTGGGAACCCTGAGATGGAGCTGGGAACCTGGAGATGGAGCTGGAAACCTGGAGATGGAGCTGGGAACCCTGAGATGGAGCTGGGAACCTGGAGATGGAGCTGGGAACCCTGAGATGGAACTGGGAACCTGGAGATGGAGCTGGGAACCTGGAGATGGAGCTGTGAACCCTGAGATGGAGCTGGGAGCCCTGAGATGGAGCTGGGAACCCTGAGATGGAGCTGGGAACCCTGAGACAGAGCTGGGAACCCTGAGATGGAGCTGGGAACCTGGAGATGGAGCTGGGAGCCCAGAGATGGAGCTGGGAACCTGGAGATGGAGCTGGGAACCTGGAGATGGAGCTGGGAACCCTGAGATGGAGCTGGGAGCTCTGAGATGGAGCTGGGAACCTGGAGATGGAGCTGGGAGCCCTGAGATGGAGCTGGGAGCCCTGAGATGGAGCTGGGAGCTCTGAGATGGAGCTGGGAACCCTGAGATGGAACTCGGAACCTGGAGATGGAGCTGGGAGCCCTGAGATGGAGCTGGGAGCCCTGAGATGGAGCTGGGAACCTGGAGATGGAGCTGGGAACCTGGAGATGGAGCTGGGAACCCTGAGATGGAGCTGGGAGCTCTGAGATGGAGCTGGGAACCTGGAGATGGAGCTGGGAGCCCTGAGATGGAGCTGGGAGCCCTGAGATGGAGCTGGGAGCTCTGAGATGGAGCTGGGAACCCTGAGATGGAACTCGGAACCTGGAGATGGAGCTGGGAACCGTGAGATGGAGCTGGGAGCCCCGAGATGGAGCTGGGAGCCCTGAGATGGAGCTGGGAACCTGGAGATGGAGCTGGGAACCCTGAAATGGAGCTGGGAGCTCTGAGATGGAGCTGGGAGCTCTGAGATGGAGCTGGGAGCCCAGAGATGGAGCTGGGAACCTGGAGAAGGAGCTGGGAACCTGGAGATGGAGCTGGAAACCTGGAGATGGAGCTGGGAACCTGGTGATGGAGCTGGAAACCCTGAGATGGAGCTGGGAACGCTGAAATGGAGCTGGGAGCCCAGGGATGGAACTGGGAACCCTGAGATGGAGCTGGGAACCCGGAGATGGAGCTGGGAACCCTGAGATGGAGCTGGGAGCCCTGAGATGGAGCTGGGAACCCTGAGATGGAGCTGGGAGCCCTGAGATGGAGCTGGGAACCTGGAGATGGACCTGGGAACCCTGAGATGAAGCTGGGAACCCTGAGATGGAGCTGGGAGCCCTGAGATGGAGCTGGGAGCTCTGAGATGGAGCTGGGAGCCCAGAGATGGAGCTGGGAACCTGGAGAAGGAGCTGGGAACCTGGAGATGGAGCTGGAAACCTGGAGATGGAGCTGGGAACCTGTTGATGGAGCTGGAAACCCTGAGATGGAGCTGGGAACCTGGAGATGGAGCTGGGAACCCTGAGATGGAGCTGGGAACCCTGAGATGGAGCTGGGAGCCCTGAGATGGAGCTGGGAACCTGGAGATGGAGCTGGGAACCCTGAAATGGAGCTGGGAACCCTGAGATGGAGCTCAGAACCTGGAGTTGGAGCTGGGAACCCTGAGATGGAGCTGGGAACCTGGAGATGGAGCTGGGAGCCCCGAGATGGAGCTGGGAACCCGGAGATGGAGCTGGGAACCCTGAGATGGAGCTGGGAATCCCAAGACAGAGCTGGGAACCCCACCACGGAGTTAGGAACTCCAAGAGGGTGCTGAGAACCCCAAGATGGAGCTGGGAACCCCGAGGTGGAGCTGCGAACCCGGAGATGGAGCTGGGAACCCCAAGATGGACCTGGGAACCCCAACATGGAGTTAAGAACCCCAAGACGGAGCTGGGAACCCTGAGACGGAGCTGGGAACACCAAGATGGAGCTGGGAACCCAGAGATGGAGCTGGGAACCCCAAGATGGACCTGGGAACCCCAACACGGAGCTGGGAACCCCAACACGGAGTTAAGAACCCGGAGATGGAGCTGGGAACCCCGAGGTGGAGCTGGGAACCCTGAGATGGAGCTGGGAGCCCTGAGATGGAGCTGGGAACCCCAACACAGAGCTGGGAACCCCAACACGGAGTTAAGAACCCCAAGATGGAGCTGGGAGCCCTGAGATGGAGCTGGGAATTCCCAGACAGAGCTGAGAACCCCAACACGGAGCTGGGAACCCCAACACGGAGTTAAGAACCCCAAGATGGTGCTGGGAACCCCGAAGTGGAGCTGGGAATTCCCAGACAGAGCTGAGAACCCCAACACGGAGCTGGGAACCCCAGCACAGGTAGAACACGAATTACGACCTTCTCCCAGGAGAGGTTTTCCTTTTTCCCTTTAATTCGATCGTCTGAGGAAGCCAAGACACGGAAAGAGACCGAGACTGTGTCGAGAGTATAGAAAAAAAAAAAAAAAGAGCGGGAAGCCCGACGGCTGGAGGCGGGAATGCCGGGAGGAGCCGGATGGATGGAGGTGGAAGAGGAGAAGGAAGAGGCGGTGAAGCTTCACGTGAGCTCCAGGATCACTGTCAGGGTGAGCGCCAAAACGAGTCTGAAGCCACAGTGGCCGGGAAGTGAACCTGGAGGGGAGGAAAACGGGATCAGGAGCTCGCGGAGCCGCATCCCGGCGCTGGGGTTCGGAGGGAGATCCGCGCTCCAGGATTGTCCCGAGGGATGGGGTGGGAGCGTCTGAGGGGCCCCTTTCGGTGTGAGGGTGTTCCTGAGGACACAGGAGAGGGCTGGGAATGAGGCGAGGAGAGATGGGAAAGGACATGGAATGGGGCAAGGAGAAATGGATGAGGGCTTGGAATGAGGTGAGGAGAGATGAGAGAGGACATGGAATGGGGCAAGGAGAAATGGATGAGGGCTTGGAATGAGGCGAGGAGAGATGGGAAAGGACAGGGAATGGGGCAAGGAGTTGGGAAAGGGCTCAGGATGAGGGAAGGAGAGATTGGAAAGGACATGGAATGGGGCAAGGAGCTGGGAAAGGAACTTGGGATGAAGTCAGGAGAGATGGGAAAGGATGTGGAGTGGGGTGAGGAGAGATGGGAAAGGACATGGAATGGGGCAAGGAGAAATGGATGAGGGCTTGGAATAAGGTGAGGAGAGATGGGAAAGGACATGGAATGGGGCAAGGAGAAATGGATGAGGGCTTGGAATGAGGCGAGGAGAGATGGGAAAGGACATGGAATGGGACAAGGAGTTGGGAAAGGGCTCAGGATGGGGCAAGGAAAGATAGGAAAGGGTTTGGAATGAGGTTAGGAGAGATGAGAGAGGACATGGAATGGGGCAAGGAGAAATGGATGAGGGCTTGGAATGAGGCGAGGAGAGATGGGAAAGGACATGGAATGGGGCAAGGAGAAATGGATGAGGGCTTGGAATGAGGCTAAGAGAGAAGGGAAAGGACAGGGAATGGGGCAAGGAGTTGGGAAAGGGCTCAGGATGAGGGAAGGAGAGATGGGAAAGGACATGGAATGGGGAAAGGAATTGGGAAAGGGCTTGGGATGAAGGAGAGATGGGTGAGGGCTTGGAATGAGGTGAGGAGAGATGGGAAAGGACATGGAATGGGGCAAGGAGAAATGGATGAGGGCTTGGAATGAGGGAAGGAGAGATGGGAAAGGACAGGGAATGGGGCAAGGAGAGCTGGGAAAGGGCTTGGGATGGGGCAAGGAGAGCTAGGAAAGGGTTTGGAATGAGGTTAGGAGAGATGGGAAAGGACATGGAATGGGGCAAGGAGTTGGGAAAGGGTTTGGAATGAGGCAAGGAGAGATGGGAAATGAGGTGCGGAGAGATGTGAAAGGACATGGAATAAGGTGAGGAGAGATGGGAAAGGGCCTGGAACAGGACGAGGAGATGGGAAAGGATTTGGAATGAGGCAAAGAGCTGGGAGAGGGTTTGGAATGAGGCAAAGAGATGGGAAAGGGTTTGGAATGAGGGAAGGAGATGGGAAGGTGTGTGGGATGAAGTTAGGGGAGATGGGATATGGGAGATGGGGAGATGGAATGAGGCAAGGACAGGTGAGAAGAGGCTCGGGATGAGTCAAGGAAGGACGAGCAGGAGCTTGGAGCAATGCAAGGAGAGACGGCCGAGGGCTAGGAATGAGCGATGGCCCAGGATCTGGGATAAAGCAATGGCCCAGGATCCGGGATAAAGCCATGGCCCAGGATCCGGGATAAAGCCATGGCCCAGGATCTGGGATAAAGCAATGGCCCAGGATCCGGGATAAAGCAATGGCCCAGGATCCGGGATAAAGCAATGGCCCAGGACCCGGGATAAAGCCATGGCCCAGGATCTGGGATAAAGCCATGGCCCAGGATCCGGGATAAAGCAATGGCCCAGGATCTGGGATAAAGCCATGGCCCAGGATCCGGGATAAAGTCATGGCCCAGGATCTGGGATAAAGCCATGGCCCAGGATCCGGGATAAAGCCATGGCCCAGGATCTGGGATAAAGCAATGGCCCAGGATCCGGGACAAAACGCGGCCACCCCCTCCCCAAACCGCCCTTCCCTCCCCGAGCATTCCCCACGGAAACCCCGGCGCCGCCGCTCACCGTTGGAGTCTTCTGGTCCCCTGGGAATGTTGGGGTTTTCTAACGGGAAGCAAAGAGCAGAGGGACAGCTTTAGCGAGGAGGTGAAACATGACTTTAAAGAGTTCAGATTTTAGCCAAGGGTTAGAAACAATTTATATTGATCGAGATGTAAGTTAGATCAGTAAATGGTAGGTTAATGATTATTAGATGCCCAAGCTAGAGCTAACTGTGATATTTTGAATATGTTTATAGAAAAAGTGGAGTAAGAACAGATTGAAACCACTAAGAACAATGGCCAGCACCCGGACTTGGTATCAATCAATCACGAAGCAGGGGACCTTGGACAGTGCCAGAGGGTCACAGAGACCTGATGAAGACTCTCCTGACTTCATCCTTTGAGACCACTGACCCAATTCGAGACCACCGACCCAATTCAAGAGAAGAACTGCACACGTGTGAAGGACCGACAGCCTCATTTTAGTACAGAGCGGGGATGGGAGGTGCTGGGGTTATGCACATGTATTGTAGGTAAGATCTTGGAGAATAAACAGAGAGCAAAGAGCCTTGTTCAGTGTGGCCACGCCTTTGGGAGATGACTCCCGGTGAATAAACACCCCACTTTCTAACTTTAATTAGTTAGAGGGTCTGTGCCCGTGATTATTTCGGTTTTCAAGGACTCGCGGGGGGCGCGGGGCCCGTACCGAAGACGATGAGGCGAGTGTGGGTGTCGGTGGAGCCCAGCGGGTTCTGGGCCGTGCAGCGGTACATGGAGCCGTTGAGCTCGGCCGGGACGCGCTCCAGCACCAGCTCCTTCCCGTCGTGCTCCGCGCTGCCGTCCAGGAGCCGGCTCCCCACCCGCGTCCAGGTGAAGAGCGGCTCCGGGAACACCTCGTTCTGCAGGGAGAGGGAAAACTGGGAGGTGAGG
The DNA here is from genome assembly GCA_037837765.1 of Delichon dasypus. Taxonomy (NCBI): domain Eukaryota; kingdom Metazoa; phylum Chordata; class Aves; order Passeriformes; family Hirundinidae; genus Delichon; species Delichon dasypus. The sequence continues at coordinate 72,280 of JBBAXF010000068.1, read as the reverse complement.
TCATCAAATGTGGCTTGGAGACTGGGGTTGGGTTTAGGTTTGAGTTTTGGGGGTTAGGTGTGGGTCTGAGCTTGAGTTTGGGTCTGAGCTTGAGGTTGAGTCTGGGTTTGGGTCTGACTTTGGGTTTGAGTCTGGATCTCAAGTTGAGTTTGGATTTGCACTTGAGTTGCGTCTGGATTTGGGTCTGACTTTGGGTTCAGGTTTGAGTTTGGGTTTGGATTTGAGTCTGAGCTTCAGTTTGGGTTTAGGTTTGAGTCTGAGCTTGAGTTTGGGTCTGGGTTTGGGTGTAACTTTGGGTTCAGGTTTGAGTTTGGGTTTAGATTTGAGTCTGAGCTTCAGTTTGGGTTTAGGTTTGCGTCTGAGCTTGAGTTTGGGTCTGGGTCTAACTTTGGGTTCAGGTTTGAGTTTGGGTTTAGATTTGAGTCTGAGCTTCAGTTTGGGTTTAAGTTTGATCTGAGCTTGAGTTTGGGTCTGAGCTTGAGGTCGAGTCTGAGCTTGGGTCTGGGTTTGAGTGTGGGTTTGGGTCTGGGTCTGACTTTGGGTTCAGGTTTGATTTGGGGGTTGGGTTTAGATTTGAGTCTGAGCTTGAGTTTGGGTTTGAGTTTGGGTCTGGGTTTGAGTTTGGGTTTGAGTTTGGGTCTGGGTTTGAGTTTGGGTTTGGGTTTGGGTTTGAGTTTGGGTTTGGGTTTGAGTTTGGGTCTGGGTTTGAGTTTGGGTTTGAGTTTGGGTTTGAGTTTGGGTCTGGGTTTGAGTTTGGGTTTGGGTCTGGGTTTGAGTTTGGGTTTGGATTTGGATCTGAGTTTAGGCTTGACTTTAGATTGGAAGGGACCTTTAAGCCCCACCCATCCCAGCCCCTGCCATGGCCATGGCCCCCTTCCACCATCCCAGACCGCTCCAAGCCCCACCCAACCTATCCCTGGACCCCTCCGGGATGGAACAACCACAGCTCCGGCCAACCCCTCCCAACATGGGGACCGTGATGCCACCAAGGCCACCCGAGCCGAGCCCACGAATCCTTGGATCCGGGCTGTCCCTTGGCCTCTCCAGCCACGGGAACGCTGACCTGGAAGCCCTGCACCAGGATCCGCACCGTGTCCCCCACGCGCGCCCTCGTCGGGGTCATCGTGATCTTCGGACCCTTGGGAGCAACTGCAGGGGAGGGGGACAGGAAGAGGCGTCAGCGGCGTTCCCGAGGATTTACGAGGATGTAACGAGGATTTGATGGATGATCCCAGAGAGCCTGGGGATGTGCCGTGACGGCTCCGTGATGGATGGCCGGGCCCGGAGGCACCGGAATGATGGATGGACATGGAAGGAAGGATCCCCCGGGTGGGAGAAGGGGAAAAGCGTGAGGCTGATGGATGGCCGGGATGGGATGGATTGACCGGAAGGAGTTGCTTCCCAACCAAACCCTTCTCCGCTTGGAAAAAAAAAACCTGCCAAGAAGGATTAGGTTGGTTTGAAGCCACAGAGGTGGACACCTCAGAGGAGCATTCCCAAAAAAGACGTGGCCCTGGCGAGTCACACCGGGTGCCGTTAGCACAGGAGACAACCTCAAAGTCCGGCTGGCGCAAAATCCCCTGGATAGCACGGAAAAAAATTGGGAATCCCTTTTCCCGTGCCAGACTAGGGATGCTCCTCCGCTGTGACAGAGGGACACCGCACAGGATCTGCTCCTGGGATTATGGGGATGTTCCTGCTGGGCCAGAAGCGGGATGGGACATCCCAGGAATTTCCTGGACTTTTATGGAAGAAGCCCAGGTTGTGCTTTGGGTGCGTCAGCTTTGTCCATCCAAGTTTTGCCGTGGATGGGACGGAGCGGACCTGGACATGACCCCAGGCAGGACGCCAGAGGGACAAAGAGCCACCAGGGAGCTGTGGAGGAGGAGCTGGAAGCCCTCAGACTGCTCATTCCATGCGGGAATGCTGCCCTCTGGAGCAGGGATGCGCTGATCCCACCACGCCCTGGTTGGGACCAAGAGGCAGCTTTTGGGTTGGTGTTGGGTTTCAGGCAGCTTTTGTTGGGAATGTCTCGTCTTTTATTGGGAATCTTTATTTTATATACATTCCCAGTGTGTATTTATTCCACGGATGTAGGGAAGGGGCTGACTGGGATCTGCTGGGATGGTGCCCAAAGAACGGGAGTGGATGGGAATCCAGGGATCTGCGGAGACACCTCCGGGAATGAGGAGAGCCCCGGATTTGGGGACAGGGCTGGATTTGGGCTGAGCTTTGCCAGTCCAGGCCTTGGACCTCCCGGGCAAGAGCAGCAAAGCCACAAGGTCCTGGTCTTGGATCTAAACCCGAGGAGCTCCAGGAAGTGGGGAAACGCAGGAATTCTGCAGGTTTTGGACGCTGGGGAAGGGATTTAACGCCAAGATGTCGGGAAGCCAAGGAGAAGCTCTCCAGGAGATGACGAGGAGAAAAGTGCTCCACTTGGCCCAGGCTGCTCCACCTGGATCAGGGTTGGGAGAGCTTTTCCAGAGGGGTGTGCTGAGGCTGGAAAATCCCATGGAGAGCTCAGCCTCTTCCAGCAGGAGCAGGAGAGGGGACGGGAGCCCCAGGCAGGGTGAGGGATGGTGAAGGATCCGTGGATCCCACGGTCACACAAGGAGCTTCTGCTCTTCCGGGGGCCTGGGAATGTGGGGAGCCAAACCCCCTGGATTCAATCCCGTCAACCTGTCACAGCTCCACGGGCAGGAGCCAACGCGGGAATTCCCTCCCCGGCAATTCCCACTGGGATCCGCTTTGTGGCAGCCAATATGGGTCATGGGATGTCCTCGGATCGCCTGGGACTGGGATGGAGGTGACAGATCCATCCCCGGCTCCAGCATCCCCTTCCCGCTCATCCCAACACAGATTCCCAAAAAATCCTTTATATCCCATCTGGGGGGCAATAAACAGCTGGAAATCCCTTCTCCTGCCTGGTGGACATCCCAGATTCCCTCCTCTCATCCCAAGTTTTGTCCATCCCAACACAGCCCCGTGGGATCCCCAGGCGTGCCGGAAAACCCCCAAAAGAAAAGGAAAAGGACACAAGAGGAGAGAGAAAAACGAGTGCAAGGAAAGAAAAACGTGGGATTAAAACAAACAAACAAATAAACAAAACCCCAGGGGGAAAGCGCAGGAAAAAATGGGGAAAAAGTGTGAAAAGAAAAGAAAAGAAAAGAAAAGAAAAGAAAAGAAAAGAAAAGAAAAGAAAAGAAAAGAAAGAGGAAAACCCCCAAAACTAACAAAACAAAAACTTGAAAAAACCCCACCAAATTGAGAGAAAAGCCAAAAAATTAAAAGGAAAAAGAAAAAGAAAAAAAAATTAAAGCAGGCCAAAAAGAGAGAGAAAAGGGGGGGGAAAAAGGGTCAAAAATGGGTAAAGTAGCACCAAAAAATGAAAAACAAACCCTAAAAATTTAAAAAAGAAGAAAAGAAAAAGAAAAAACGGGGAAAAAACCAAAAGGATAGGAAAAAAACTCTCAACGATGGATAGAAAAGCCAAAAAAAATGAGAAGAAAAAAGAAAAAAAGGAAAACAGGCTTAAAAAATGAGAGAAAAAGCAAAAAAAAAAAATTAAAAGGCCAAAAATGGGGGGGGAAGACCAAAAAATGGGGGAAAAGGGCAAAAACTGGAGAGAAAAGCCAAAAAATGAGGAGGAAAAAAAAAAAAAAAAGGAAAACTGGCTAAAAAAGGAGAGAAAAAGCAAAAATATATATAAAAAAGGCAATAAATGTGGGGGAAAGACCAAAAAATGGGGTAAAAAGGCAAAAAATGGGGGGAAAAAAAGCCAAAAAATGGGGGGAAAGACCAAAAAATGGGGGGAAAGGGCAAAAACTGGAGAGAAAAGCCAAAAAATGAGGAGGAAAAAAAAAAAAAAAAGGAAAACTGGCTAAAAAAGGAGAGAAAAAGCAGAAATATATATAAAAAAGGCAATAAATGTGGGGGAAAGACCAAAAAATGGGGTAAAAAGGCAAAAAATGTGGGGGAAAAAAGCCAAAAAATGGGGGGAAAAGCCAATAAACCGGAGGAAAAAAAGCCAAAAACTGGTGAGAAAAGCCAAAAAAACCCAAAAAGTCATGAGCAAAAAAAAAAAAAAAAAAAAAAAAAACCTCAGAAAATTGCCGAAAAGTGCCGAAAAATCCAGGAAAAAAAAGAAATCCCCCAAATTCCCGGGCTCACCGAGCGTGACCTCGGACTGCATGGGCATGGAGAGCGCCGGGTGCTTGACCTCGCAGCTGAAGAGCGCCTCGTTGTCGATCTGCGGGTTCAGGGTCCAGGTGAGCGTGGCGCGGGCCTCCACGGTGCCGTCGCTGACGGGCGCCTGCGTGTGCCGGAGGTAATAGATGGGCTCGGCCACGTGCACCCAGCGCGGGAATTCCCGGCTCACCACCGTCTCGGGAATGCTCTCCGTCACCCAATCCCGCTCGGCCGCCAGCCCCCGCGGCGGATCCGGAGTGGGGAAGGCGTTTCCCGTTCCCGGCTGGCCGTCGGCTGCCGGGGGTTCCGGCGGTTTGGTGTCGTCCAGGTCGCGGTGCAGGAGGTTCCGGGGGGCCCAGATGCCGGCGCCGGCCGGCGGCTCCGGCATCGGGGTGGCCTCGATGGGCTCCCCGTCCCTCTTGAAGTACACCTGGAGGGGACAAAGGCGGCGGTGAGCCCCCTTGGGATGGAGCTCCTTCCCGCGGGAAGCTGGGATTCGGGGAGCGATGGGCGAGCAGGTGGATTTGTGTCGGGGGTTAAGATCTCCTGTGGAATTTTCTCCCCCCTCATAAGTTGCTAAGAGATTAAATACTGATAGTTAAAGGGTGCTCAACCCGGACAAAATGTGTGGATCGCTCAGTTTAGGGGGAGGAAATGGCTCCCAGGAGCTGAGGGTGTGGGTTTATTTTTTCGGCTCTCATTTTTTTCCGGGAGGAGGATGGTCGAGCCGCTGGTGCCTGCGCGGATTCCACGGCTAACGGAGGAGTCTGGTCCTGAGAATTCTATCATCTGTTGGAGCACCCAGGAATTCGAGGGTTTTTTTCACCTGCCCTGCTGGATTTTGGGTCAGCCCGGGTCCAGCCGCTGCGGATTCTCCAGCACTGCTCACTTCTCCTGCCTGGACACCCCCCTGCCTGCTGAGGACAATCCACCGCTTCCAGCCATCAGCGACGGAGTTTCCACCGTTTTGGTGCTCTTGGGATCCCAAGAGATCAGACTGCCCAGGATTGTGAGACAAAACCTCTCGGGGTTCTTGGTTCTGTTTTATTATTATTATTGCTGTTGTAGTTTGTCTGTCCTGTTATAGTTACTAGTAAAGGACTGTTAATCCTTTTCCCCATAGCTCTGATTGAAAAGGTTTTTTTTGTTTTGGGTTTTTTTTTTTAATCTTCCAAATTACAATAACCCGGAGGGAAGGAGTTGGAATTCCCCATTCCTAGAGAGGCCCCGCCTCTCCCTAGCAGATACCTGTCTTTTCAAACCAAGACAGTTTGTTGGGTTTTATTCCGAGGGGTGATCCCGGCTGGAGCTCACCAGGGGCGCGGGCTTCCCGCCGGACACCACGCACACCAGGGTGAAGTTCTGCGCCTGGTAGCGGCTGAAGGGCGCCGGGGTGTCGGCGGCCAGCACCGAGATGGACGTCGGGGGAGCTGCCGGGGCAGGGCCGGGAGGTCAGCGTGGAGCCCTGAACAGCTCCCATCCTCATCCTCATCCTCATCCTCATCCTCATTCCCAATGGAATCCAGCTATCCCCATCCCCACTTCCGTTTTCATTTCCGTTCCCATTTCCATCCTCATTGCCGTTCCGATCCCCGCACCCATCCCCATGACCATCTTACTCCCCATGTTCATCCCATTCTCCGTTCTCCTTCCTGTCCCTGACCCTGTCCCTGACCCTGTCCATCTCCCATCCCCATCTTCATATCTATTTCCATCCCCATGGGCATCCTCATCCCTCTCCCCACACCATCCTCACCCTCACCCTCGTCCCCATCCCTGCCCTTGTCCCCATCCCCATCCCATTCCCATTCCCATTCCCATTCCCATCCCATTCCCATCTCATCCCATCCCGTCCCGTCCCATCCCATCCCATCCCATCCCATCCCATCCCATCCCATCCCATCCCATCCCATTCCCATCCCGTCCCGTCCCGTCCCGTCCCGTCCCGTCCCGTCCCGTCCCGTCCCATCCCATCCCATCCCATCCCATCCCATCCCATGGTTCCCATCCCATCCCATCCCATCCCATCCCATCCCATCCCATCCCATCCCATGGTTCCCATCCCATCCCATCCCATCCCATCCCATCCCATCCCATCCCATCCCATCCCATCCCATCCCATCCCATTCCCACCCTTTCCCTGAGGGTGGCAGAACGATCCCAACCCCAACCCCAACCCCAATCCCAATCCCAACCCCAACCCCAATCCCAATCCCAATCCCAACCCCAATCCCAGTCCCAATCCCAATCCCAATCCCAATCCCAATCCCAATCCCAACCCCAATCCCAATCCCTGCTATTCCCACCCCCCAAGACCCCGCGGCGGTTCTCCCTCCGTCCCGATCCCGGCGCTCACCCATCACGTTCAGGAACACGTTCCCGGATGCCAGGACCACCTTCTCCCGCGTGGCTCGGTCGTAGATCCCGACGTGGCACTCGTAGGGACCGTTGTCCGAGATCCGGACCTCGGGAAGGCTGCGGAGCACGGACAGCGCTCACCGCTCCATCCCCGTCCCGCTTCCCCGTGGGATTCATCGGCCGGAGATCGCGGCGTTGGACAGGGATGGATAAATCCTTAAAAACTCTAAAGGCTGCCGGAGGAGCTCGGGAATGCGTCGGCAGCCGGAGTTTCCCGGCACCGACAGCTCCTCCCGGAAGGAATTGCGTTATTGGGAGGAGAGCATGAATCCACATGAATTGGAAAATCCACATCCACATGAATGAAGGAAAACCTTGGCACCCCAGGGCAGGAAAAGCGGCGAATCCCAAATTCCGAGTGAACCCCGGAGCACGCATCGACCCGCCTGTTATCCGGAGGTTTTAGATGGATTTGGGGAAAGTGGGAGAGGAGGAGCTGTGCCAAAGGATCCGTGCTGCTGGGGCTGGGAATGCTCGGAAGGATGCACAGGGGTCACTGATGGGCAGCATCCCGGCGCCCTGGCTGGCAGCATCCCACTTTTCTGACCCTCAGAATCCCACATTTCTGATCCTCACCATCCCACTTTTCTGATCCTCACCATCCCACTTTTCTGATCCTCAGAATCCCACCTTTGGATCCTCACAATCCCACCTTTCTGATCCTCACCATCCCACCTTTCTGATTCTCATCATCCCACCTTTCTGATCCTCAGAATTCCACCATTCCAATCCTCAGAATCCCACTTTTCCGATCCTCAGAATCCCACTTTTCCGATCCTCAGAATCCCACCTTTCTGATCCTCAGAATCCCACTTTTCCGATCCTCAGAATCCCACCTTTCCGATCCTCAGAATCCCACTTTTCCAATCCTCAGAATCCCACTTTTCCGATCCTCAGAATCCCACTTTTCCGATCCTCAGAATCCCACTTTTCCGATCCTCAGAATCCCACTTTTCCGATCCTCAGAATCCCACCTTTCTGCTCCTTACAATCCCACATTTCTGCTCCTTCCCATCCCACCTTTCTGACCCCTAGTATCCCACTTTTCTGATCCCCAGAATTCCATCTTTCTGGGTCTTAGCACTCCACGTTTCTGCTCCTTTGTATCCCTATTTTCTGCTCCACAGAATCCCACTTTTCTGGCCAGCACCATCCCACCTCTCCAGCTGGGAACATCCCACTTTTCTGGCCAGCACCATCCCACCTCTCCAGCTGGGAACATCCCACGTTTCCAGACAGCACCATCCCACCTTTCCAGCTGGTCTATGACTTTCCACCTCCCTGTCTGGAAGCATCATCCCAACTTCTCCAGCTGGGAACATCCAACATTTCCAAAGAGTACCATCCCAACTTCTCCAGCTGGGAACATCCCACATTTCCAAAGAGTACCATCCCAACTTCTCCAGCTGGTAACATCCCACATTTCCAAAGAGTACCATCCCAACTTCTCCAGCTGGGAACATCCAGCATTTCCAGTTGGCAGCATTATCCCACTGTTCCAGTTGGAAGCATTATCCTAGCTCAATGGATGACGGCATCCCGCCTCTCCAGCTGGAACCATCCCACATTTCCAAACAAGCGCTGTCCTGCCTCTCCAGCAGGAACCATCCCACATTTCCCGTCGGGAGCATCATCCCTCCTCCCCACCTGGGAGCATCCGGCCTTTCCAGTCGGAAGCGTTATCCCAGCTCACTGGATGGCATCATTCCACATTTCCACTTGGCAGCATCATCCCACCTCGCCAGCTGGAAGCATCCGGCCTTTCCGTTTGGAAGCGTTATCCCGCCTCACTGGATGGTGGCATCCCGCCGCTCCAGTGGGAACCATCCCGCCTCTCCAGCTGGCATCATCCTGCCTCCCCGCCCGGGAACATCCCGCCTTTCCAGCCGGAAGCGTTATCCCGCCTCAGTGGCCGGAAGCATCATCCTACTTCTCCAGGTGGAAATATCCCAAATTTCCAGTCAGGAGCATCATCCCACTTCTCCAGCTGGAAATATCCCACATTTCCAGTCAGGAGTGTTATCCCACCTCACTGGCAGGGAGCATCATCCCACTTCTCCAGCTGGAAATATCCCACATTTCCAGTCAGGAGCATCATCCCACTTCTCCAGGTGGAAATATCCCACATTTCCAGTCAGGATCATTATCCCACTTCTCCAGGTGGAAATATCCCAAATTTCCAGTCAGGAGCATTATCCCACTTCTCCAGGTGGAAATATCCCACATTTCCAGTCAGGAGCATCATCCCACTTCTCCAGCTGGAAATATCCCACATTTCCAGTCAGGATCATTATCCCACTTCTCCAGGTGGAAACATTCCAAATTTCCAGTCAGGAGCATTATCCCGCCTCTCAGCTGGAAGCATCATCCCACTTCTCCAGGTGAAAATATCCCACATTTCCAGTCAGGAGCATCATCCCACTTCTCCAGGTGGAAATATCCCACATTTCCAGTCAGGAGCATCATCCCACTTCTCCAGGTGAAAATATCCCACATTTCCAGTCAGGAGCGATCCCAGTTATCCAGCTGGAAACATCCCAAATTTCCAGTCAGAAGAGTGATCCCACCTCACTATCCAGCAGGAACCATCCCACCTTTCCAGTGGGCACGGTTATCCCACCCCACCGTCCAGAAGCCCCATCCTGCTTTTCCAGCCACATTCCACCTTTCCAGCTGGCACCGCCGTCCCACTGTTGTGGAGAAGAGTATCCCAGCACCATCCCTGCTTCCGGCTGGCAGCATTCCAGGAAATCCGCCCCTCCTTCCGGATGACAGCATTCCCACTTTCCAGGAGATCCATCCCTCCTTCCAGCTGACAGAATTTCCACTTTCCGGGAGATCCATCCTTCCTTCCGGCTGATAGCATTCCCGCTTTCCAGGACATCCATCCCTCCTTCCGGATGACAGCATTCCCGCTTTCCAGGACATCCATCCTTCCTTCCAGCTGACAGAATTCCCACTTTCCAGGAGATCCATCCCTCCTTCCAGCTGACAGAATTTCCACTTTCCGGGAGATCCATCCCTCCTTCCGGATGACAGCATTCCCGCTTTCCAGGACATCCATCCTTCCTTCCAGCTGACAGAATTCCCACTTTCCAGGAGATCCATCCCTGCTTCCGGCTGGCAGCATTCTCGTTTTCCAGGAGATCCATCCTTCCTTCCGGCTGATATCATTCCCGTTTTCCAGGAGATCCATCCCTCTTTCCAGCTGACAGAATTCCCACTTTCCAGGAGATCCATCCCTGCTTCCGGCTGATAGCATTCCCGCTTTCCAGGACATCCATCCTTCCTTCCAGCTGACAGAATTCCCACTTTCCAGGAGATCCATCCCTGCTTCCGGCTGGCAGCATTCCCGCTTTCCAGGAGATCCATCCCCCCTTCCAGCTGACAGCATTCCCACTTTCCAGGACATCCATCCTTCCTTCCGGCTGATATCATTCCTGCTTTCCAGGAGATCCATCCCCCCTTCCAGCTGACAGAATTCCCACTTTCCAGGAGATCCATCCCTGCTTCCGGCTGATAGCATTCCCGCTTTCCAGGAGATCCATCCCCCCTTCCAGCTGACAGAATTCCCACTTTCCAGGAGATCCATCCCTGCTTCCAGCTGACAGAATTTCCACTTTCCAGGAGATCCATCCCCCCTTCCAGCTGACAGAATTCCCACTTTCCAGGAGATCCATCCCTCCCCTTCGGCATCCTCATCCATCCCATGCGGATGGGAGCGATTCCCTCATGGATCACCCAGGTGAAAAATCCCGCTGGAGAGGAATTTTCCCTTCCGGTGGGATTCCAGCTCCCCTTTTCCCTTCTCCCATCCCAAGGATTCCCCTGGAAGCGAGCATTCCCTGTTTTCCATGGATACAACACTTCCAACCGAGCCCCACCTCTGTTCCAGGCTCCGATTTTCCATGCGTGGATCGGGAATGTTCCATTAGCAGCACTTGGGAAAGGCTGGGATCCCGCTCTGTCCCTTCTGGAAGGATTCCTTGGGATTTGCACACGGATTTCAGGGCCGGTTTGGCATTCCCAAGGATGGGAGGCAGGGAACAACCGGCGCCGGAAAGCCAAATGCTCCCTGGCGCATCCTGAGTTGGGAATGCGGGAAAAACGGGATTTGGGAATTCCTAAAGCGGCGCTGTAGGATGAGGGTGGGATTTTGATCAAGGGAAAGGAAAATAATCCGGGATTGGAGAGATCGGATCTCTCCAAGATTTGCTCAGAGCCGGATGGGAAGAGGCGGCGTCGGCAGCCCCTGGATCCGGCTGATTGATAAAACCTGGAAAACGCTGATAAGGCCGGGAAAACACTGATAAGGCTGGGAAAATGCTGATAAAGGCTGGGAAAATGCTGATAAAGCTGGGAAAATGCTGATAAGGCCGGGAAAACACTGATAAGGCTGGGAAAATGCTGATAAATCTGGGAAAATGCTGATAAGGACAGGAAAACACTGATAAGGCTGGGAAAACGCTGATAAAGCTGGAAAAATACTGATAAGGCTGGGAAAACACTGATAAGGCTGGGAAAATGCTGATAAAGCTGGGAAAATGCTGATAAGGCTGGGAAAACACTGATAAGGCTGGGAAAATGCTGATAAAGCTGGGAAAATGCTGATAAGGACAGGAAAACGCTGATAAATCTGGGAAAATGCTGATAAGACTGGCTCTTCCTGGGATAAAACTCCCTGGAAAGGCTCTGCTCGGGATAATGCTGATAAGGAGCAGGAAAACGCTGATAAGGAACGGGAAAGCGCAGCTGTGGCTGGCTGCTCCCAGGAAAACGTTCCCTGGGATGGTTCCGATCGGGATAACGCTGATAAGGAGTGGGAAAACGCTGATAGGGACCGGGATAACGCTGATAAGGATTGGGATAACGCTGATAAGGAATGGGATAATGATGATAAGGACTGGGATAATGCTGATAAGGATTGGAATAACGCTGATAAGGAATGGGATAAATCTGATAAGGACCAAGGATTGGGATAGCTCTGATAAGGACTGGGATAAAGTTGATAAGGACTGGGATAACGCTGATAAGGACTGGGATAACGCTGATAAAGACCAAGGACTGGGATAACACTGATAAGGACTGGGATAATGCTGATAAGGACCTGGATAACACTGAGAAGGACTGGGATAACGCTGATAAGGACTGGGATAAAGTTGATAAGGACTGGGATAACATTGATAGAACTGGGATAACACTGGTAAGGACTGGGATAATGCTGATAAGGACCTGGATAACACTGAGAAGGACTGGGAAAACTCTGATAAGGACGTAGATAACACTGAGAAGGACAGGGATAACGCTGATAAGGACCAAGGACTGGGATAACGCTGATAAGGACTGGGATAAAGTTGATAAGGACTGGGATAACACTGATAAGGACTGGGATAACACTGGTAAGGACTGGGATAACACTGATAAAGACCAAGGACTGGGATAATGATGATAAGGACTGGGATAACACTGATAAGGACAGGGATAATGCTGATAAGGACCTGGATAACACTGAGAAGGACTGGGATAATGCTGATAAGGACAGGGATAACTCTGATAAGGACTGGGATAAGGCTGTTAAAGATCAAGGACTGGGATAACACTGATAAGGACTGGGATAACACTGATAAGGACAGGGATAACTCTGATAAGGGCTGGGATAACTGATAAGGACTTGGAAAACCCTGATAAGGACTGGGATAACACTGGTAAGGACTGGGATAACACTGATAAGGACAGGGATAACTCTGATAAGGGTTGGGATAACTGATAAGGACTTGGATAACCCTGATAAGGACTGGGATAACACTGATAAGGACAGGGATAACTCTGATAAGGACTGGGATAACGCTGATAAGGACAGGGGTAACGGTGACAAGGACAGGGATAACTTTGATAAGGACTGGGATAACGCTGATAAGGACCAAGGACTGGGATAACGCTGATAAGGACTGGGATAACGCTGATAAGGACAGGGATAATGCTGATAAGGACCTGGATAACACTGATAAGGACAGGGATAACACTGATAAGGACAGGGATAACTCTGATAAGGACTGGGATAATGCTGATAAGGGCCAAGGACTGGGATAACGCTGATAAGGACAGGGATAATGCTGATAAGGACCTGGATAACACTGATAAGGACTGGGATAACACTGATAAGGACAGGGATAACTCTGATAAGGGCTGGGATAACTGATAAGGACTGGGATAACACTGATAAGGACAGGGATAACACTGATAAGGAGAGGGATAACTCTGAAAAGGGCTGGGATAATTGATAAGGACTGGGATTACATGATAAGGCCGGCTCCTCCTGGGATGAAGCTCCTTGGGACGGCTCCAGCTGTGCCGGAACCACGGTAAAGATTCCCAAAAAAAGGAGAGAAAAAATAGATGGAAAAATACAGGGAGAACAAGCACGTCCAAAAACGTGGATTGGGAAACGCTTCGTCCATCCCCAAACCTTTCCTGGGATTGACCCAATTTTTGGGACAGCCCAAAATCTGCGCCACCACATGGGACCTTCCCAAAAAAAGCCTGGGAAAACCGCCTCTGGAATGATCTCCTCGCCAGGCCGGTGCCTGTTTTCTCTGGAAAAGAAAGGCCATGGAAAACCCTTTTCCGTCAACATCTCCCAGCTCCACGCCCGATTTCCAGGCCATTCCCGAGGCTTTCCAGAGCCTGGTGCCGGGCCCGGGGAATTTTCTCCTCCCAAATTCCATTGGTTCTACAACGCGCGGAGAAAGGGCGGAAAACAGGGAGAGCGGAGCCGAGAAATGCGGCAGCTTTTCCTGACAGGCCCCGGAAAATATTCCATGAGCAGGGAATGGCTGAATCCTTGTTCTCCTGCTCCTGTTCGATGCACAGGGAATGTTTGATTCCTTGTTCTCCTGCTCCAGGGATTCTCCCGATCCCTCATTCCATGCACAGGGAATGTTTGATTCCTTGTTCTTATTCTCCAGGGATATTCCCGATCCCTCATTCCGTGCACAGGGAATGTTTGATTCCTTGTTCTCCTGCCCCAGGGATATTCCCGATCCCTCATTCCATGCACAGGGAATGTTTGATTCCTTGTTCCTGCTCCAGGGATATTCCCGATCCCTCATTCCATGCACAGGGAATGTTTGATTCCTTGTTCTCCTGCTCCAGGGATTCTCCTGATCCCTCATTCCATGCACAGGGAATGTTTGATTCCTTGTTCCTGCTCCAGGGATTCTCCCGATCCCTCATTCCATGCACAGGGAATGTTCGATTCCTTGTTCTCCTGCTCCAGGGATATTCCCGATCCCTCATTCCGTGCACAGGGAATGTTTGATTCCTTGTTCTCCTGCTCCAGGGATATTCCCGATCTCTCATTCCGTGCACAGGGAATGTTTGATTCCTTGTTCCTGCTCCAGGGATTCTCCTGATCCCTCATTCCGTGCACAGGGAATGTTTGATTCCTTGTTCTCCTGCTCCAGGGATATTCCCGATCCCTCATTCCATGCACAGGGAATGTTTGATTCCTTGTTCCTGCCCCAGGGATATTCCTGATCCCTCATTCCATGCACAGGGAATGTTTGATTCCTTGTTCCTGCTCCAGGGATATTCCTGATCCCTCATTCCACGCACAGGGAATGTTTGATTCCTTGTTCCTGCTCCAGGGATATTCCTGATCCCTCATTCCACACACAGGGAATGTTTGATTCCTTGTTCTCCTGCTCCAGGGATATTCCCGATCCCTCATTCCATGCACAGGGAATGTTTGATTCCTTGTTCTCCTGCTCCAGGGATATTCCCGATCCCTCATTCCATCCACAGGGAATGTTTGATTCCTTGTTCTCCTGCTCCAGGGATATTCCCGATCCCTCATTCCATGCACAGGGAATGTTTGATTCCTTGTTGTCCTGCTCCAGGGATTCTCCCGATCCCTCATTCCATGCACAGGGAATGTTCGATTCCTTGTTCCTGCTCCAGGGATATTCCCGATCCCTCATTCCATGCACAGGGAATGTTTGATTCCTTGTTCTCCTGCTCCAGGGATATTCCCGATCCCTCATTCCATGCACAGGGAATGTTTGATTCCTTGTTCCTGCCCCAGGCATTCTCCTGATCCCTCATTCCATGCACAGGGAATGTTTGATTCCTTGTTCTCCTGCTCCAGGGATATTCCTGATCCCTCATTCCATGCACAGGGAATCTTTGATTCCTTGTTCTCCTGCTCCAGGGATATTCCAGATCCCTCATTCCGTGCACAGGGAATGTTTGATTCCTTGTTCTCCTGCTCCAGGGATATTCCCGATCCCTCATTCCATGCACAGGGAATGTTTGATTCCTTGTTCCTGCCCCAGGGATTCTCCTGATCCCTCATTCCATGCACAGGGAATGTTTGATTCCTTGTTCTCCTGCTCCAGGGATATTCCTGATCCCTCATTCCATGCACAGGGAATGTTTGATTCCTTGTTCTCCTGCTCCAGGGATATTCCTGATCCCTCATTCCATGCACAGGGAATGTTTGATTCCTTGTTCTCCTGCTCCAGGGATTCTCCTGATCCCTCATTCCATGCACAGGGAATGTTTGATTCCTTGTTCTGCTCCAGGGATTCTCCCGATCCCTCATTCCATGCACAGGGAATGTTTGATTCCTTGTTCCTGCTCCAGGGATATTCCCGATCCCTCATTCCATGCACAGGGAATGTTTGATTCCTTGTTCCTGCCCCAGGGATTCTCCTGATCCCTCATTCCATGCACAGGGAATGTTTGATTCCTTGTTCTTATTCTCCAGGGATATTCCCGATCTCTCATTCCATGCACAGGGAATGTTTGATTCCTTGTTCTCTTGCTCCAGGGATTCTCCCGATCCCTCATTCCGTGCACAGGGAATGTTTGATTCCTTGTTCTCCTTCTCCAGGCATTCTCCTGATCCCTCATTCCATGCACAGGGAATCTTTGATTCCTTGTTCTCCTGCTCCAGGGATATTCCTGATCCCTCATTCCATGCACAGGGAATGTTTGATTCCTTGTTCTCCTGCTCCAGGGATATTCCTGATCCCTCATTCCATGCACAGGGAATGTTTGATTCCTTGTTCTCCTGCTCCAGGGATATTCCCGATCTCTCATTCCACGCACAGGGAATGTTCACTTCCACACCCCGTGATTTCCTTCCATGGGCTCAGGGAATGTTTTAATCCACTTTAATTCCCTGATTTTCCTGTTGCTCCTGGCTGGAGCTCAGCCATGGCCAAATCCCCTGGAGAGCACTGGGATTTACTGCTGGAAAGGCGACCCCGGAGTCGGGAATGTGAAATTCCTGCCTGGAGCTGCCAAAACCTGGAATTGGGAATGTGAAATTCCAGCCTGGAGCTGCGCAAAACCTTTTCCAGTTGGGAATGTGAAATTCCAGCCTGGAGCTGTGCAAAACCTTCTGGAGTTGGGAATGTGAAATTCCTGCCTGGAGCTGCCCAAAACCTTTTCCAGTTGGGAATGTGAAATTCCTCCAGACAGGAACCGGTCGTGTTGGGAATTTGTTCGACATCCTGGGAGCAGCTCGGA
The DNA here is from genome assembly GCA_037837765.1 of Delichon dasypus. Lineage (NCBI taxonomy): Eukaryota > Metazoa > Chordata > Aves > Passeriformes > Hirundinidae > Delichon > Delichon dasypus. The sequence continues at coordinate 56,140 of JBBAXF010000068.1, read as the reverse complement.
GGATCCAAGGAAACCAAACACAGCAATGGAGCAACTCCGGAGCATCCCTGGAGTATCCCTGGAGCATCTCCTGAGCATCTCCAGAATCCCTGGAGTATCCTCGGAGCACCTCTGGAGCATCTCCTGTGCACTCCTGGAGTATCTCCAGAACACGCCCTGAGCATCCTGTGAGTAACCCTCGAGTATCCCGAGCATCCTCTGACTCCACGGAGTAACTCTGGAGTAATTCCTGATCCACCTGAACATCCACGTGAGCATCCCAAGCTCCTCTTGAACACCCCCTGAGTATCCTCAGAGTAATCCCTGAGTGACCCCTGAGTGACCTCTGAGTGAGCCCTGAGTATCCTCAGAGTGACCAGGAGTAACATCTGAGTGACCTCTGAGTAACCCTTGTGTGACCCCTGAGTGACCCCTGAGTGACCTCTGAGTGACCCCTGAGTGACCCCTTAATGACCTCTGAGTAACCCCTGAGTGACCCTGAGTGACCCCTGAGTGACCCTTGAGTGACCCCTGAGTGACCCCTGAGTGACCTCTGAATGACCCCTGAGTGAGCCCTGAGTATCCTCAGAGTGACCAGGAGTAACATCTGAGTGACCTCTGAGTAACCCTTGTGTGACCCCTGAGTGACCCCTTAATGACCTCTGAATGACCCCTGAGTGACCCCTTAATGACCTCTGAGTAATCCCTGAGTGACCCTGAGTGACCCCTGAGTGACCCCTGAATGACCTCTGAATGACCCCTGAGTGAGCCCTGAGTGACCTCTGAGTAACCCCTGAGTAATGCCCAAGTAATCCCTGAGTGACCCCTGAGTGACCCCTGAGTGACCCCTGAGTGACCCCTGAGTGACCTCTGAATGACCCCTGAGTGAGCCCTGAGTATCCTCAGAGTGACCAGGAGTAACATCTGAGTGACCTCTGAGTAACCCTTGTGTGACCCCTGAGTAACCCCTGTGTGACCCCTGAGTGACCTCTGAGTGACCCCTTAATGACCTCTGAGTAACCCCTGAGTAATGCCCAAGTAATCCCTGAGTGACCCCTGAGTGACCCCTGAGTGACCCCTGAGTGACCCCGTAGTGACCCCTGAGTGACCCCTGAGTGACCCCTGAGTGACCTCTGAGTAACCCCTGAGTGACCTCTGAGTGAACCCTGAGTGACCCTTGAGTGACTCCTGAGTGACCCCTGAGTGACCCCTGAGTGACCCCTGAGTGACCTCTGAGTGAACCCTGAGTGACCTCTGAGTAACCCCTGAGTGACCCCTGAGTGACCCTTGAGTGACTCCTGAGTGACCCCTGAGTAACCCCTGAGCATCCCAAACTTCTCCGGAGCCTCTCCCGAGCAGGGCCTGCGGATCCCCCTGCTCCATCCCATAATATTCCCTTCCCATCCCCGTTTTTCCCTACTCCAATTCCGCCTTCATTCCCACGCACTTTCCCCCTCCGAATAACTCCAAACCAGCTCCAAACGCGGCGGGACGCTCCCAAAAAATCCCCAATTCCCGGGAAGAATACCCCAATTCCTGCCCGCCCATCCCTTCCCAAATCATTCCGGATATTTCCGGGTGGAAAACATCCCCAATCCCCAATTCCCAGGAAGAATTCCCCAATTCCTGCCCGCCCATCCCTTTCCAAATCATTCCGGATATTTCTGGGTGGAAAACATCCCCAATTCCCAAAGGACGCAGGAAGAATTCCCCAATTCCTGCCCGCCCATCCCTTTCCAAATCATTCCGGATATTTCCGGGTGGAAAACATCCCCAATCCCCAATTCCCAGGAAGAATTCCCCAATTCCTGCCCGCCCATCCCTTTCCAAATCATTCCGGATATTTCTGGGTGGAAAACATCCCCAATTCCCAAAGGACGCAGGAAGAATTCCCCAATTCCCGCCTCTCCATCCCTTTCCAAATCATTCCAGATATTTCCAGGTGGAAAACATCCCCAATTCCCAAAGGACCCCGAAGAATTCCCCAATTCCTGCCAGCCCATCCCTTTCCAAATCATTCCGGATAATTCCAGGTGGAAAACATCCCCAATCCCCAATTCCTGGGAAGAATTCCCCAATTCCCGCCTCTCCATCCCTTTCCAAATCATTCTGGATATTTCCAGGTGGAAAACATCCCCAATCCCCAATTCCCAGGAAGAATTCCCCAATTCCCGCCTCTCCATCCCTTTCCAAATCTTTCCGGATATTTCTGGGTGGAAAACATCCCCAATTCCCAATTCCCGGGAAGAATTCCCCAATTCCCGCCTCTCCATCCCTTCCCAAATCATTCCGGATATTTCCGGGTGGAAAACATCCCCAATCCCCAATTCCCGGGAAGAATTCCCCATTTCTCGCCTCTTCATCCCTTCCTAAATCATTCCGGATATTTCCGGGTGGAAAACATCCCCAATTCCCAAAGGACCCGGGAAGAATTCCCCAATTCCTGCCCGCTTCTCCATCCCTTTCCAAATCATTCCGGATATTTCCAGGTGGAAAACATCCCCAATTCCAAAAGGACCCAGGAAGAATTCCCCAATTCCCGCCTCTCCATCCCTTTCCAAATCATTCCGGATATTTCCAGGTGGAAAACATCCCCAATCCCCAATTCCCGGGAAGAATTCCCCAATTCCCGCCGCTCCATCCCTTTCCAAGTCATTCCGGATATTTCCAGGTGGAAAACATCCCCAATCCCCAATTCCCGGGAAGAATTCCCCAATTCCTGCCCACCCATCCCTTTCCAAATCATTCCGGATATTTCCGGGTGGAAAACATCCCCAATCCCCAATTCCTGGGAAGAATTCCCCAATTCCTGCCCGCCCATCCCTTCCCAAATCATTCCGGATATTTCCAGGTGGAAAACATCCCCAATCCCCAATTCCCGGGAAGAATTCCCCAATTCCTGCCCGCCCATCACTTTCCAAATCATTCCGGATATTTCCGGGTGGAAAACATCCCCAATCCCCAATTCCCGGGAAGAACTCACCAATTCCCGCCGCTCCATCCCTTTCCAAATCATTCCGGATAATTCCAGGTGGAAAACATCCCCAATCCCCAATTCCCGGGAAGAATTCCCCAATTCCCGCCGCTCCATCCCTTTCCAAGTCATTCCGGATAATTCCAGGTGGAAAACATCCCCAATCCCCAATTCCCGGGAAGAATTCCCCAATTCCCGCCGCTCCATCCCTTTCCAAGTCATTCCGGATAATTCCAGGTGGAAAACATCCCCAATCCCCAATTCCCGGGAAGAATTCCCCAATTCCCGCCTCTCCATCCCTTTCCAAATCATTCCGGATATTTCTGGGTGGAAAACATCCCCAATTCCCAAAGGACGTGGGAAGAATTCCCCAATTCCTGCCCGCCCATCCCTTTCCAAATCTTTCCGGATATTTCCGGGTGGAAAACATCCCCAATCCCCAATTCCCAGGAAGAATTCCCCAATTCCCGCCTCTCCATCCCTTTCCAAATCATTCCGGATAATTCCAGGTGGAAAACATCCCCAATTCCCAAAGGACGCTGGAAGAATTCCCCAATTCCCGCCTCTCCATCCCTTTCCAAATCATTCCGGATATTTCCGGGTGGAAAACATCCCCAATCCCCAATTCCTGGGAAGAACTCCCTAATTCCTGCCCGCCCATCCCTTCCTAAATCATTCCGGATAATTCCAGGTGGAAAACATCCCGATTTTCCCCTGCCGTATCCTCAATTTTTTCTTAATTCTCCCCCCAAGCCGGGAAAAACGATCCGGGAAAAAAATCCCGTAGGAAATTCTCGTTTCCCAAAGGAAATGAGGCCGGAAAGAAACTGGGAAGAAGGAAAATTTCATCCCGTTGTTTTTTTTTTTAGGGCAGCGGGAATGGGGCAGGTGTGGAATCAGGTATAAACCTGGAATTCTGGGAGTGATTCCCACCGGGAATAAAAGCAAGGAGACGCTCCCGTGCCTGTTCCATAAATAAATATGGATCTGTTTTTTGTTTTTTTTTTTTTTGTCCCGGTTTTCCCAAGAATTCCGATTCCCCTGCCCATTCCCACCTCTAAAAAAATCCCCATTTTCCCCACCTTTTCCCCCGGAAAACCGGGAACACCCCTCCGACGGAATCCTTTCAGCGGGGCCCAAAAAACCACGGGATTAAAAAAAACCCCAAAACCACGGGATAAAAAATTCCCCCTCCAGGATTTTTTCCAAAAGAGGGAAGAAAGGACTCACCGCACGGTGGATTGGTAGACGAGGTCTTCCCGCTTCCGGTAGTTTTCCATCTGGGAAAAGTTGGTGGAAAACATGGCATCGAAGGTGAAGATCTTCTGCTTGATGGTGCCGCCGTCAGTGACCTGCGGGAAAACGTCCCCGTGTCCCAAATTTGGGAATTCCGGGCCCGTTTTTATGAATGTTCCCAAGGGGTTTTCATGCCGGGAATTGGAATAAATGGATTTAGAGCTGAATGGATTTGTTGGGATTTGAATGTATTTATTTGGATTTTATTTGTGTTTTATTGGGATTTTTTTTAATATGTATTTTGATGCTCATTTAAATGTGAATAAATTTATTGGAATTTTATTCTCCATTAAATATTGTAAATGCTTTTTTTTCATCTTTTATGCAGTGCAATGAAATACTTATGTTAGAATTTTAGTTTTAGTTTTAGTTTTAATTTTACTTTTAGTTTTAATTTTAGTTTTAGTTTTAATTTTATTTTTGATTTTAATTTCAATTTCAATTTTAGTTTTAATTTTAATTTCAATTTTAGTTTTAATTTTAATTTTTGTTTTATTTTTATTTTTATTTTTATTTTTATTTTTATTTTTATTTTTATTTTTATTTTTATTTTTATTTTTATTTTTATTTTTATGTTAATTTTTATTTTTATTTTTTTAATTTTAATTTTTATTTTTTTATTTTTATGTTAATTTTTATGTTAATTTTTATGTTAATTTTCGTTTTAGTTTTTTAATTTTTATTGTTATTTTTATTTTTATGTTAATTTTTATGTTAATTTTCGTTTTAGTTTCTTTTATTATTTTTATTTTTATTTTTATTTTCAATTTAATTTTAATGTTAATTTTTATGTTAATTTTTATGTTAATTTTTAAAATTATTTTTATTTTTATTTTCAATTTAATTTTAATTTTAATTCTAGTTTTTGCAATTTAATTTTAATTTTAATTCTAGTTTTTGCTTTAATTTTAATTTCAGCTTTTAGTTTTGGTCGGGGGAATTTTTTTGTTTGTTTGTTTTTGTTCTTTTTTTTATTTCTATGACATCACGTTTTCCCAGTTTATCCATAGAATCCCAGCATCTTTCAGCTGGGAATTAACGGATTTATGACGCTGAGATGAAATCGAAATCCACGTTTTCCATCCCTCTTTCCCATTTTCCAGCCGGGAATTTTCATTTTAAAATGGAAATTTGGGGTTTTTTGGGGGGATTGTTTATTCCCTGTGTCTCCCAGCACCTCTGGATTTACCTTCCCTGCTTTTGGGGAGGAGTTTTAGTGGGGAAAAAAAGGAGGAAAATGGGAATTTTGGGGATAAACCAGCTCCCAGTGAAAAGCCAAAATCAACCGGGAGCAGCAGCAGCAGATTTTGGGATTTAATCCTCAAATCCAACATTTCCTGAGGACAAAACCCCAAATCCCCACCCAATGCTTGGCCAGAATTCCACCAGGATATTCCCAAATTCCTCTTTTCCCACGGTTTTTACGGCAAAAAAAGGGGGGGAAAATTCCATCACTGAAAAACGATTCCAATTTTTTATCCCGGGCTGAGGCTTTTACGGGGAACAAATTCCACCCTGGCACGGATGTGGGATAAGGGAAAACGGGAAAAATGACGGGAATTGTAAATCTCCAGCCTCGGGAATTTTCCAGGGAAATTTCCAAGGATTTTTCCTGATTTTTCTTTGGGTTTGAGGAGAAACCTGGGAGCCGCTCCGGGATGGAGAAGGGATCCAAATCCAAAGGGATTTTTGGGATTCTTGTAGGGTGGGAATGGCGGAGGCGGCGCCCGTGGATTGGGAATTTGCAGCCTTGGGATTTTCCCGGCGCATCTGGGCAGATGTGGGCCCAAATCCCGCCCCATCCAAGGGCAGGAGTGGGAAAATGCCCCTGGAATCACGGCTGGAATCACGCTCCGGGAATCCTCGCATTCCCTGAGGATCGGGAGCAGTGGGAAGAGCTCCGCATCCCTGAGGGAATTCCAGGGAATTAACGGCTCTGGGAAAGGGCCCAGCAGGAATTCTCTCTCTCCAGGGATCAGCCCTAATTCCAGCTTTTTGTCCATGCCTGGGAGGAATTTTTGGGGGGAAATAAGCTCCATAGGAATTTGCGTCCTGCTGGGAATCAAAAAAGGAGGATAACTGGGCAACATTCCATGGTTCCTGCTCCAACAGATGCCCCCACATCCAGGAATTTTGGGAAAAGGGGGGCAGGAAAACATCCCAGGGCGCTGCTTCCTGCATTATTCATAAATCCCAGGAAATATCCCATTCCCGACAAAACTCGGCCGATCCAGAGGCAGCTCCCGCCTGCCGCCCTCCTTTCCACAGTGACCCAAACAAATCCCAAAATCCATTAAAAGGAACGTTTGCTGTTCCCAAAATCCATTAAAATCCCCCGGGCCTCCGGCCAGGATGCCCAAAGGATCCAAAGTCATCGGGAAGTGACGGATGCGGGACGATGGGAGCGGCTGGAAAGCGCCGGAATTGGGATCTGATCCAAGTTCCGTGCCCCGAGGACGGATCGATGGATTCCCGGATTTCTCCAAGCAAATGGAATTTGCTCTGGAGAGAGGGAAAATTCCCTGGAGTGTTTGGGGGGTACTGCAGAGTCCACGCCAGAGCCAGCAGGAAGGACTCGTTATCCGGGAAAATTCCGGATTTAGGGTACCCTGCCCATTCCCTGGGAAATCACAACCAGTGGGAAAACCTCCTCATCCTGGAAAATTCCGGATTTTGGGGTTTTCCTGCCCATTCCCTGGAGAATCAACTGGGAAAAACTCATTATCCTGGAAAATTCCTGGTTTAGGTTTATTCCTGCCCATTCCCTGGAGAATCAACCAGGAAAAACTCGTTATCCTGGAAAATTCCTGGTTTAGGTTTATTCCTGCCTGTTTCCTGGAGAATCAATGGGAAAAACTCGTTATCCTGGAAAACTCCCGGTTTCACTTTTTCCTGCTCATTCCCTGGAGAATCAATCGTGACAAACTCCTCATCCTGGAAAATTCTGGATTTAGGTTTATTCCTGCCCATTCCCTGGAGAACCACGGACAATGGGAAAAACTCCTCATCCCGGAAAACTCTGGATTTGGAGTTTTTCCTGCCTGTTTCCTGGAGAATCAAGGGGGAAAACTCGTTATCCTGGAAAACTCCCGGTTTCACTTTTTCCTGCTCATTCCCTGGAGAATCAACCATGAATACTCCTCATCCTGGAAAACTCTGGATTTAGAGTTTTTCCTGCCCATTCACTGGAGAATCAACCATGACAAACTCCTCATCCTGGAAAATTCTGGATTTAGGTTTATTCCTGCCCATTCCCTGGAGAACCACAAACAACGGGAAAAACTCCTCATCCCAGAAAACTCTGGATTTGGAGTTTTTCCTGCCCATTCCCTGGAGAATCAACTGGGAAAAGCTCGTTTTCCTGGATGGTATCCTGGATACCACCAGGAGCAATTCCCATGTGCAATGGATACCACCAGGAGAAATTCCCTAAACCACAGATTCTACCAGGAACAATTCCCATACTCCATGGATATCACCAAGAGCAATTCCCGTACTCCAGGGATACTACAGTGAGCAACTCCCATACTCCATGGATATCACCAAGAGCAATTCCCGTACTCCAGGGATACCACCAGGAGCAATTCCCGTACTCCAGGGATGCCACCAGGAGCAATTCCAGGCCCTGCTCCCAGCAATCCCAGCTCCAGTACGGAGTTCATTCCCTTCCCGCTAATTACCCTGAGCGCCAAACTCTAATTAACGGAGGCAGAGATCCGTGGGCTCCTTCCATTCCCGGATATCCCAGGAATCCCACTCCAATCCATGGAATGGAGCACGGCCTTGGTCTGACACCCCAAACCTGCCAAACCCCTGGCAATTCCCAAATTCCCGTGCTCCCAGCTCAGCTTCCCTTCCCTTCCCTTCCCTTCCCTTCCCTTCCCTTCCCTTCCCTTCCCTTCCCTTCCCTTCCCTTCCCTTCCCTTCCCTTCCCTTCCCTTCCCTTCCCTTCCCTTCCCTTCCCTTCCCTTCCCAGGATTTTCCTTCCCTCTCCCGCTTCCCTGTTATTTTTCCTGAGCTCCACTGGGAAAAGGAGCCAACTTCCCAGCTCCCATCCCTGCACCGACCCCACGAATCCCGGATCCGGCACAAACTCGGAAAAGCCGGGAAGCAAGGAACAGTTCCGGGTTGTTCCCGGCCTCGTTCCCAGCGGATTCCGCCACCCCCGTCTCCTGCCAAGGCTTTTTCGGGAGCTCTCCAGGTGCAGATCCCTGTTCGCACCTCTTCCCGGGAACATCGCACCTTCCAGAGGTGTTGGGATGGTTGGGTGTTAATTAACGCCTCCTGTTAATTAACGCGTTCCTGTTTATTCCGGGAAACATTCCCGTCACTCATCCCAGGAAAACTGGCGGCTCTCCAGCGGCTGGGGGGATTTCTGGAATTGCGGCTGCCGGGTGCAGAGTGTGGATTCTCCCTGGGGTTCCACCCGTGGGAGGAGATTCCTGGGCCTCGGAGCTCACAGATCCCGATGGGATCACCCACCCAGGAGTTATGGATCCATCCCAAGGGTTATGGATCCATCCCAGTGGTTTTGGATCCATCCCAGGGGTTATGGATCCATCCCAGGGATTGTGGGTCAATCCCAGGGGTTGTGGATCCATCCCAGGGGTTGTGGATCCATCCCAGGGTTATGGATCCATCCCAGGGGTTATGGATCCATCCCAGGAGTTATGGATCCATCCCAGGGGTTATGGATCCATCCCAGGAGTTATGGATCCATCCCAGGAGTTATGGATCCATCCCAGGAGTTATGGATCCATCCCAGGGGTTTTGGATCCATCCCAGGGATTATGGATCCATCCCAGGGTTGTGGATCCATCCCAGGGTTATGGATCCATCCCAGGGATTATGGATCCATCCCAGGGGTTGTGGATCCATCCCAGGGATTATGGATCCATCCCAAGGGTTATGGATCCATCCCAGGGATTATGGATCCATCCCAGGGGTTGTGGATCCATCCCAGGGATTATGGATCCATCCCAGGCATTGTGGATTGATCCCAGGGATTATGGATCCATCCCAGGGGTTGTGGATCCATCCCAGGGGTTGTGGATCCATCCCAGGGGTTATGGATCCATCCCAGGGGTTGTGGATCCATCCCAGGGTTATGGATCCATCCCAGGGGTTATGGATCCATCCCAGGGGTTGTGGATCCATCCCAGGGGTTGTGGATCCATCCCAGGGATTATGGATCCATCCCAGGGTTTTTGATCCATCCCAGGGGTTGTGGATCCATCCCAGAAGTTATGGATCCATTCCAAGGGTTATTCCCAGCTCCATTCCCCCCCAAACACTCTCCATTGACTTTTCCAGCTCTCTCCCCTCTTTCCCTCCCCGTTCCCGCCCCTGGAGCAGCTCAGATCCCTCATCCTCCAGGAGCTCCCTCTGCTCCCTGTCCAATAAATCCCGGGAAAGAGGAGCCCGGCCTGACCCCAATCCAGCGCTCCGGAGCCGCATTCCCATGATTTACAAGCGGAATAAATCAATGGAACTCCGCGGCTCCGGCGGCCCCGCCCCGGCCCTCCCGGACCCATCCATCACCTCCAACACCTCTGGAGCTTTGGGAAGCGGGAAAAAGTCTGGGAGTGAGACAACACAGGGAGAAAAACAGGGAAAAACCCTTCAAACCGGGAAGGAATTTGGCAAATCCTGAGATTTTTCCACCAAAAACCCAACTTCCCAACGCAGGGAATCTCCCGGGGGGAAAGGAGGGGTTAAAAATCCCTGGAAGAAAGGGGGGACGGGATTTGTGGGGATAAAAATAAAAGCTGGGATATTTTTGCCCTTCCCTTTCCCTCCGAGGTTTCTGGGAGCATCATTCGCTCCGGAGCAGCCGCCGCTCCCGGATCCGCGTCCCTCCTGGCGGGGGGGATTATGCAAATCCAACTCCCGGGAAAAGTGGGTTAATCCAATATTACTGAGTGGAAAAGGCAAGGAAAAACCCGCTGGAGATGGCGGAGCCAGCAGGAAAAAAAAAAAAAAAATTCCCTCCCCTACAAAATCCAGGGAGACGAAGCCGATTCCAAGGCGGAATTTTGGATTCGGGGCAGGTTTAGGGTTTTATTCCCTGCCTGTCCAGCACTTAGGGATCCATCCTATTAAATTATAGGGTGGATTACAGGGAAATCCATCTCGGACTCCATGGAAATGCTCCCGTGCCCACGGCACATTCCAGCAGCCGGATTTGCGCCCGTCCTTCCCCGTTTGTAAACCTGGGAATGGGGAAGAGCGTCAGGGAAGGGCCGCTCCTTGTTCGGGGAGCAGGAACACCAGGGGAAATCCAAGGAAAAATATTCCCAGCTGCTCCATCCCATGCCACCGGCGCCACTCGCCCTCTCTTTGCCTCCTCCAGGAGTTTTCCATGGAAAACCTCAGGTTTTCTTGGATGAAACCATTTGTGGCTGGCAGATTATCCCGAATTTCCCTGGAAAAAGCTCAGGATTGGTGAAGCTGAGGCTGGATCAAGGCTTGGGAATGATGATCCAGGGGCAACTGCATCCTCCAAATCCCCCCCTTCCCAAATAAACTCAGGCTCCAAATCCTTCCATTCCCAAATAAAACTGGGCTCCAAATCCTTCCTTTCCCAAATAGAAACCAGGTTCTGA
>JBBAXF010000068.1:0-45186 GCA_037837765.1 Delichon dasypus | reverse complement strand
GGGTTAGCTGGTGTTAACTGGATTGAACTGGGATTGAACTGGGGTGGGCTCAGCCCCAGTGTCGCAACTGGGGTGTAACTGGGATTGAACTGGATTTAACTGGGATGTAACTGGTGTGTAACTGGGCTGAACTGGCTGAACTGGCTGAACTGGTCTGAACTGGGACAGGGCTCAGCCCCAGTGGCCAAACTGGGATGGGGCTGGGATTTAACTGGGATTTAACTGGGGTGGGCTCAGCCCCAGTGTCGCAACTGGGGTGTAACTGGGATGAACTGGGGTGTAACTGGAGTGTAACTGGTATTTAACTGGTGTGTAACTGGGGTGTAACTGGTGTTTAACTGGTATTTAACTGGGGTGTAACTGGTGCGGGGGCGGCTGAGGCCGGCGGGGCTGGAACTGGTCTGACTGGGACCAGTGGGGAACTGGGCGGGGACTGGGCGGGGTCTGGGCGGGGACTGGGATGAACTGGGCGGGGACTGGGCGGGGTCTGGCTCCGTACTGGTCTGTACTGGTCCGTACTGGTGACGCCGCAGCAGCGCACGAGGGATTCCGGCAGCACCGAGGGAGCCCGAGGAGCGCGCGGGACCCCCGGGACCCCAAAACCCCCCGGGACCCCCCGGGACCCCAAAACCCCACCCGGGACCCCAAAACCCCACCCGGGACCCCAAAACCCCACCCGGACCCCCCCAGGGACCCCAAAATTCCAGCCGGGACCCCCAAAACTCCAGCCGGGACCCCAAAACCCCCACCCGGGACCCCAAAATCCCACCCGGGACCACAAACGCCCCCCCGGGACCCCCCCCAAAATCCCACCGGGACCCCCAAAACCCCCCCCGGGACCCCCCAAACCCCAGCCGGGACCCCCCAAATCCCCCGGGGACCCCCCAGGGACCCCAAAATTCCACCCGGGACCCCCAAAAACCCCACCCGGGATCTCCAGGGACCCCCCGGGACCCCCCCCCAAGCCCCTCCCCGGACCCCCAAAAACCTCCCCGGGATCGCCAGGGACCCCCCGGGGACCCCCCCGAAACCCCTCACCAACCCCCCGGGACCCCCAAAACCCCGCAGGGACCCCCGGGACCCCCCAAGTCCCTCCCTGGGGGACCCCAAAATCCCCCCGGGAGCCCCCAGGGACCCCCAAGCCCTCCCGGGACCCCCCCCCCAAATTCCCCAACTCCCCTCCAGGGACCCCAAAACCTCCCCGAACCCCTCAGGGACCCCCGGGTGACCCCTGGGTGACCTTTGTGACCCCTGCATGACCCCTGCATGACCTTTGCTGACCCTTTTGGCCCCTGAGTGACCCCTGAGTGACCCCTGGGCTCCCCAGTGACCCTTGAGTGACCCCTGCTGACCCTTTGACCCTTTGTGACCCCTGTGTGACCCCTGTGTGACCCTTGAGTGACCCCTGAGTGACCACTGCTGACCCCTGAGTGACCACTGACCCCCTTTGTGACCCCTTTTGGCCCCTGAGTGACCCCCGTGTGACCCCTGTGTGACCCCTGCTGACCTGTGAGTGACCACTGACCCCTGAGTGACCCCTGCTGACCCCTGTGTGACCCCTGCTGACCCCTGAGTGACCCTGGTAACCCCTTGAGTGACCCCTGAGTGACCCCTTGAGTGACCCCTAAGTGACCACTGACCCCTTGAGTGACCCCTTTTGGCCCTGAGTGACCCCTGCTGACCCCTGTGTGACCCCTGAGTGACCCCTGTGTGACCCCTTTGTGACCCCTGAGTGACCCCTGAGTGACCCCTGGGCCCCCCAGTGACCCCTGAGTGACCCCTGCTGACCCTTTGACCCTTGAGTGACCCTTTGTGACCCCTGTGTGACCCCTTGAGTGACCCCTGCTGACCCCTGTGTGACCCTTGAGTGACCCCTGCGTGACCCTTGAGTGACCCCTGCTGACCCTTTGACCCTTGAGTGACCCCTGCTGACCCCTGTGTGACCCCTGTGTGACCCCTGACCCCCTTGAGTGACCACTGACCCCCTGTGTGACCCCTGCTGAACCCCTGAGTGACCCTTGAGTGACCCCTGTGTGACCCTTAAGTGACCCCTGTGTGACCCCTGCGTGACCCCTGCGTGACCCCCGCTGACCCCTGTGTGACCCCTGCGTGACCCCAGCCTCCCCTAACCCCCCCCCCACCATGACCTCCAACCGTGACCCCTCCGTGACCCCGGGTGACCCCTCCGTGACCCCGGCTGACCCCTCCGTGACCCCGGGTGACCCCGCGGTGACCCCGGGCGGGGGTGGGGGAGGGGCGCTCTACCGGCTGGGGGTCACCACGGGGTCAGGGTGGGGGATGGGCACCCTGGGGGCGCTGTGGCTGCGGCTGGAGGGGACGCGGGGGACGTCGGAGCGGTGTCACCTGGGCTGGCCCTGCCACGCCCTGCGCCCCGGCACCGTGAGTTTATACTGGTTATACTGGTTATACTGGTTATACTGGTTATACTGGTCTGTACTGGTCTGTACTGGTCTGTACTGGTCTGTACTGGTCTGTACTGGGAGCACTGGGAGGGGACGCGGGGGACGTCGGAGCGGTGTCACCTGGGCTGGCCCCGCCACGCCCTGCGCCCCGGCACCGTGAGTTTATACTGGTTATACTGGTTTATACTGGTTATACTGGTTATACTGGTCTGTACTGGTCTGTACTGGGAGGGGACGCGGGGGACGTCGGAGCGGTGTCACCTGGGCTGGCCCCGCCACGCCCTGCGCCCCGGCACCGTGAGTTTATACTGGTTATACTGGTTTATACTGGTTTGTACTGGTTATACTGGTTATACTGGTCTGTACTGGTCTGTACTGGTCTGTACTGGGAGGGGACGCAGGGGACGTCGGAGCGGTGTCACCTGGGCTGGCCCTGCCACGCCCTGCGCCCCGGCACCGTGAGTTATACTGGTTATACTGGTTTATACTGGTTATACTGGTCTGTACTGGTTATACTGGTCTGTACTGGTCTGTACTGGGAGCACTGGGAGGGGACGCGGGGGACGTCGGAGCGGTGTCACCTGGGCTGGCCCCGCCACGCCCTGCGCCCCGGCACCGTGAGTTTATACTGGTTATACTGGTTTATACTGGTTATACTGGTCTGTACTGGTTATACTGGTTATACTGGTCTGTACTGGTCTGTACTGGTCTGTACTGGGAGCACTGGGAGGGGACGCGGGGGACGTCGGAGCGGTGTCACCTGGGCTGGCCCCGCCACGCCCTGCGCCCCGGCACCGTGAGTTTATACTGGTTATACTGGTTTATACTGGTTTGTACTGGTTATACTGGTTATACTGGTCTGTACTGGTCTGTACTGGTCTGTACTGGGAGGGGACGCGGGGGACGTCGGAGCGGTGTCACCTGGGCTGGCCCCGCCACGCCCTGCGCCCCGGCACCGTGAGTTTATACTGGTTATACTGGTTTATACTGGTTTATACTGGTCTGTACTGGTCTGTACTGGTCTGTACTGGGAGCACTGGGAGGGGACGCGGGGGACGTCGGAGCGGTGTCACCTGGGCTGGCCCTGCCACGCCCTGCGCCCCGGCACCGTGAGTTATACTGGTTATACTGGTTTATACTGGTTTATACTGGTTTATACTGGTTATACTGGTCTGTACTGGTCTGTACTGGTCTGTACTGGTCTGTACTGGGAGCACTGGGAGGGGACGCGGGGGACGTCGGAGCGGTGTCACCTGGGCTGGCCCCGCCACGCCCCGGCACCGTGAGTTTATACTGGTTATACTGGTTTATACTGGTCTGTACTGGTTATACTGGGAGCACTGGTCTGTACTGGTCTGTACTGGTCTGTACTGGGAGCACTGGGAGGGGACGCGGGGGACGTCGGAGCGGTGTCACCTGGGCTGGCCCCGCCACGCCCTGCGCCCCGGCACCGTGAGTTATACTGGTTATACTGGTTTATACTGGTTATACTGGTTATACTGGTCTGTACTGGTCTGTACTGGGAGCACTGGGAGGGGACGCGGGGGACGTCGGAGCGGTGTCACCTGGGCTGGCCCTGCCACGCCCTGCGCCCCGGCACCGTGAGTTATACTGGTTTATACTGGTTTATACTGGTTTATACTGGTTATACTGGTTATACTGGTCTGTACTGGTCTGTACTGGTCTGTACTGGGAGCACTGGGAGGGGACGCGGGGGACGTCGGAGCGGTGTCACCTGGGCTGGCCCCGCCACGCCCTGCGCCCCGGCACCGTGAGTTATACTGGTTATACTGGTTTATACTGGTTATACTGGTTATACTGGTCTGTACTGGTCTGTACTGGGAGCACTGGGAGGGGACGCGGGGGACGTCGGAGCGGTGTCACCTGGGCTGGCCCCGCCACGCCCTGCGCCCCGGCACCGTGAGTTATACTGGTTTATACTGGTTATACTGGTTATACTGGTTATACTGGTCTGTACTGGTTATACTGGTTATACTGGTCTGTACTGGTCTGTACTGGTCTGTACTGGTCTGTACTGGGAGCACTGGGAGGGGACGCGGGGGACGTCGGAGCGGTGTCACCTGGGCTGGCCCCGCCACGCCCTGCGCCCCGGCACCGTGAGTTATACTGGTTTATACTGGTTATACTGGTTTATACTGGTTTATACTGGTTATACTGGTCTGTACTGGTCTGTACTGGGAATGTCAAACTGGGAGCATTGGGAGGGGCTGGGGGGATCACAGGTGTGACCCAGGTGTGACCCAGGTGACACAGGTGACGCAGGTGTGACACATGTGTGACACAGACAGGTGACACAAGTGTGACAGGTGTGTCACAGGTGTGTCACAGGTGTGTCACACGTGTGCCCAGGTGTGTCACAGGTGTGTCACAGGTGTGTCACAGGTGTGTCACAGGTGTGCCCAGGTGTGACCCAGTTGTGACACAGGTGACACAGGTGTGCCCAGGTGTGTCACAGGTGTGTCACAGGTGTGTCACAGGTGTGTCACAGGTGTGACAGGTGTGTCACAGGTGACACACAGGTGACCCAGGTGACCCAGGTGTGCCCAGGTGTGTCACAGGTGTGTCCCTGTCCCCACAGACGCTGTGGGTGCAGGTGAGGTCCCCCCGCCCGCTGGGGGCGCTGCTGTGACACAGGTGTGATCCAGGTGTGACAGGTGTGTGACAGGTGTGTCACAGGTGTGTCACAGGTGTGCCCAGGTGTGACACAGGTGTGTCACAGGTGTGCCCAGGTGTGTCACAGGTGTGCCCCAGGTGTGTCACAGGTGTGCCCAGGTGTCTCACAGGTGTGCCCAGGTGTGCCCAGGTGTGCCCAGGTGTGTCACAGGTGTCTCACAGGTGTGACACAGGTGTGACACAGGTGTGACACAGGTGTGACAGGTGACACAGGTGTGTCACAGGTGACACAGGTGTGCCCAGGTGTGTCACAGGTGTGTCACAGGTGTGTCCCTGTCCCCACAGACGCTGTGGGTGCAGGTGAGGTCCCCCCGCCCGCTGGGGGCGCTGCTGCGCCTGCACCTGCACAAGGAGCCGCTGCTGTCGCTGGTCCCCGACCGCTGGTTCTGCGCCAGCGTCACCGTCACCGGGCCACACCCGGGGGACACCGGGGACACCGGGGACACCGGGGACACCGGGGACGCCGACGCCGTCACGGCCACCTTCCCGTGCCACCGCTGGCTGGAGAGCGGCGACATGGTGCTGAACGAGGGGACAGGTACGGGGACATGGGGACAGTGGGGACATTGGGGACAGTGGGGACATTGGGGACATTGGGGACAATGGGGACAGTGGGGACATTGGGGACATTGGGGACATTGGGGACACTCAGGGGTGACACGGGGTCATGGCGGTGAGGGAGGATGACGTCATTGTGCTGGGTGACATCTTTGTGTGTGACGTCATCATGGGTGACGTCACTCTGGCGGGTGCCACCCCCTGCTGAGTGACGTCACCACTGTCCCCCTGTCCCCAATGTCCCCAATGTCCCCACTGTCCCCAATGTCCCCATTGTCCCCACTGTCCCCACAGTCCCCCTGTCCCCACTGTCCCCATTGTCCCCAATGTCCCCAATGTCCCCAGTGTCCCCAATGTCCCCAATGTCCCCACTGTCCCCAGTGTCCCCAATGTCCCCAATGTCCCCACTGTCCCCAGTGTCCCCAATGTCCCCAATGTCCCCACTGTCCCCATTGTCCCCACTGTCCCCAATGTCCCCAATGTCCCCACTGTCCCCATTGTCCCCAATGTCCCCAATGTCCCCAATGTCCCCAATGTCCCCAATGTCCCCATTGTCCCCACTGTCCCCAATGTCCCCATTGTCCCCATTGTCCCCAATGTCCCCAATGTCCCCAATGTCCCCATTGTCCCCAATGTCCCCAATGTCCCCACTGTCCCAATGTCCCCAATGTCCCCAGCCCGCACTCCCCGTGACGCCGCTCGGGTGCCGCAGTTGCTGCAGCAGCGCCGGGAGGAGCAGAGAGAGCGGCGGGAGATGTTCCAGTGAGAACTGGGGATACTGGGATGGATTGGGAGGGACTGGGATGGACTGGGATGGATTGGGAGGGACTGGGATGGGACTGGGATGGAACTGGGATGGACTGGGAGGGACTGGGATGGACTGGGAGGGACTGGGAGGGACTGGGATGGACTGGGAGGGAACTGGGATGAACTGGGATGAACTGGGATTGAACTGGGATAGAACTGGGATGGAACTGGGATGGACTGGGAGGGACTGGGATGGAACTGGGATTGAACTGGGATGGACTGGGATGGGACTGGGATAGACTGGGATGGGACTGGGATGGACTGGGATGGAACTGGGATAGGACTGATGTCACTGGTGTCCCCAATGATGTCACCGGTGTCACTGTTGTCACCGATGTCCCCAATGATGTCACTGGTGTCACTGGTGTCACTGGTGTCGCTGGTGTCACTGGTGTCACCGCTGTCCCCAATGATGTCACTGGTGTCACTGGTGTCACCGATGTCACTGGTGTCCCCGCTGTCCCCGGTGATGTCACCGGTGTCACTGGTGTCACCGATGTCACTGGTGTCCCCGCTGTCCCCGGTGATGTCACTCACGGTGTCCCCTGCTGTCCCCAGGTGGGCTCCCTACGCCCCGGGCTGGCCCTGGTGTCTCCGGGCGCTGCCCCCGGCCCTGTGCCCGTGGCCACCCCCGCCCGCCGCGTCCCCAACCGCGACGTCACCGCCGATGTCCCCGACGATGACATCACCGCCGATGTCCCCGACGATGACGTCACCGCCGATGTCCCCGACGGCGACGTCACCGGGGAAGAAGACGTCGCATGAGACGATGACGTCACGGGAGCCGGTGACGTCACAGGAGTTGATGACGTCGCAGGAGTCGGTGACGTCACAGGAGTCGATGACGTCACAGGAGTCAGTGACGTCACAGGAGCCACCCTCGCAGCTGTCACCGACCCTGAGCTTCCCCCTGGCACACAGAGCGCAGCTGGCTGCACGGGCTGCTGCCGCGTGAGTGACACCGCGGGGACATCGGGGACATCGGGGACATCGGGGACATCGGGGACAGTGGGGACATTGGGGGGATTGGGGACATTGGGGACAGTGGGGACAGTGGGGACAATGGGGACAGTGGGGACATTGGGGACATCGGGGACATCGGGGACAATGGGGACATCGGGGACACTGGGGAACATTGGGGACATTGGGGGGATTGGGGACATTGGGGACAGTGGGGACAGTGGGGACAATGGGGACAGTGGGGACATCGGGGACATCGGGGACATCGGGGACAGTGGGGACATTGGGGGGATTGGGGGGATTGGGGACATTGGGGACATTAGGGACAATGGGGACATTGGGGACAGTGGGGACATTGGGGACATTGGGGGGATTGGGGACAATGGGGACAGAGGGGACATTGGGGACAGTGGGGACAGAGGGGACATTGGGGACACTGGGGACATTGGGGACATCGGGGACATTGGGGACACTGGGGACAGTGGGGACAGAGGGGACAGTGGGGACATTGAGGGGACATTTTGGGCGCCTGAGGGTCCCTGTTGGTCACTGAGTGTCCCCAAGTGTCCCCAAGGGTCCCCGAGTATCATGAAGGGTCCCAGCCCCCCCACCCATCTCCTTGTCCCTAATGTCCCCACTGTCCCCAATGTCCCCATTGTCCCCACTGTCCCCAATGTCCCCACTGTCCCCAATGTCCCCATTGTCCCCAATGTCCCCAATGTCCCCAATCCCCCCAATGTCCCCTGTGTCCCCTGTGTCCCCTGTGTCCCCTCAGGCAGATCCGTATCCGGCTCCGGGGGCTCCGCTGCGGTGGCTCCTGGCAGAGCTTTGAGGACGTTCAGGCGGCGCTGGAGGGACCCGGGACCCCCATCAGCGGTGAGCGAGGCTGTCACAGCCTGGGGACATCGGGGACATCGGGGACATCGGGGAGCCTAAATTCTTGGGGTCCTGGAGGTGTCCCCAAGGTGTCCCCAAGGTGTCCCCTCACTGTCCCCTCACTGTCCCCGCTGTCCCCAGAGTACGTGCTGCGGCACTGGCAGGACGACGCCTTTTTCGGGGAGCAGTTCCTCAGCGGGGTGAACCCCGTGCTGCTGCGCCGCTGCCCCCGCCTGCCCCCCAACTTCCCCGTCACCGCCGCCATGGTGGCACCGAGCCTGGGCCCGGGGACGTCGCTGGAGCGCGAGATGGAGGTGAGGGGCCCCGAAATAACCCCGAAACAACCCCAAAAACACCTGGAATAACCCCGAAAACACCTGAAATAACCCCAAAAAATAACCCAAAACCAACCCAAAACCCACCAAAAGCACCCCAAAAACATCCCCCCACAAAAATAACCCCAAACCAACCCCAAAACATTTTGGGGGATCCCATTTAGGGCTGCCGCATTTTCGGGCTCTCCCATTTTTGGGGGTGCCCCCACGATTTTTTGGTGCCCCACTTTCGGGGTGTCCCACATTTCAGGATGCCCGGTTTCGGGATGTCAGGTAGCCCCACTTTTGGGCTGTGCCATTTTTTGGGTTTCCCCACGATTCCGGGGTGCCCCGTTTCCGGGGTGCCCATTTCCAGGATGTCCCATTTCCGGTGTGTCCCACATTTCCTGTGTCTCCCACATTTCCCGTGTGTCCCACATTTCCGGGGTGCCCCATTTTTTGGGGTGTCCCGTTTCCAGGGTGCCCCATATTCCAGGATGCCCCATTTCCGGTGTGTCCCACATTTCCGGTGTGTCCCACATTTCCGGCGTGTCCCCGTTTCCAGTGTGCCCCATTTCCAGTGTGCCCCATTTCCGGTGTGCCCCATTTCCGGTGTGCCCCATTTCCGTGTGCCCCACATTTCCCGTGTGTCCCATATTTCCAGTGTGTCCCCATTTCCGGTGTGTCCCACATTTCCTGTGTCTCCCACATTTCCGGTGTGCCCCACATTTCCGTGTGCCCCATATTTCCTGTGTGCCCCACATTTCCATGTGCCCCACATTTCCGGTGTCCCCCATTTCCAGTGTGTCCCCATTTCCGGTGTCCCACATTTCCGGTGCCCCACATTTCCGGTGTGCCCCACATTTCCCGTGTGTCCCACATTTCCCGTGTGTCCCATTTCCGGTGTCCCCATTTCCGGTGTGCCCCACATTTCTGGGTTGTCCCATTTCTGGTGTCCCACATTTCCAGTGTGTCCCATTTCCGGTGTGTCCCCGTTTCCGGTGTCCCCATTTCCGGTGTCCCCATTTCCGGTGTGCCCCATTTCCGGTGTCCCCATTTCCGGTGTGTCTCATTTCCGGGATGCCCCATTTTTGGTGTCCCCAACTCCGGTGTGCCCCACATGTCCGGGCTGTCCCCATTTCTGGTGTCCCACATTTCCGGTGCCCCACATTTCCGGGGTGCCCATTTCCGGAGTTCCCCATTTCCAGTGTGCCCCATTTCCGGTGTGCCCCACATTTCCGGTGTGCCCCACATTTCCGGTGTCCCCCATTTCCAGTGTGTCCACATTTCTGGTGTGCCCCATTTCCGGTGTGCCCCACATTTTGGGCTGTCCCATTTGCAGGTGTTCCATTTCCAGGTGTCCCACATTCCAGTGTGCCCCATTTCTGGTGTGTCGCACATTTCCGGTGTGCCCCATTTCTGGTGTTCCACATTTCCGGTGTGCCCCACATTTCCGGTGTGCCCCATTTCCGGTGTGCCATATTTTCGGTGTGTCCCACATTTCTGGTGTCCCATTTCCGGTGTGTCCCATTTCCGGTGTCCCCACATTTCCCGTGTGCCCCACATTTCCGGTGCCCCACATTTCCGGTGTGCCCCATTTCCCGTGTGTCCCACATTTCCGGTGTGTCCCCATTTCCGGTGCCCCACATTTCCGGTGTGCCCCACATTCTGGGGTGTCATGTGCCCCATATCTGGTGTGTCCCACATTTCGGGCTGTCCCATTTCCGGGCTGTCCCCATTTCCAGGATGCCCCACATTTCCGGTGTGTCCCACATTTCCAGGTTGCCCTATTTCCGGAGTTCCCCATTTCCGGAGTTCCCCGTTTCCAGGATGCCCCATTTCCGGGGTGTCAGGTGCCCCATTTCCGGTGTGTCCCACATTTTCCGTGTGCCCCACATTTCCGGTGTGCCCCATTTTTGGTGTCCACATTTCCCGTGTGCCCCACATTTCCCGTGTGCCCCACATTTCCCGTGTGTCCCACATTTCCCATGTGTCCCACATTCCCGGTGTGCCCCATTTCCCGGTGTGTCCCACATTTCCCGTGTGCCCCACATTTCCGGTGTGCCCCATTTCTGGTGCCCCACATTTCCCGTGTGCCCCACATTTCCCGTGTGCCCCACATTTCCTGTGTGTCCCACATTTCCCGTGTGCCCCACATTTCCGGTGTGCCCCACATTTCCTGTGTGCCCCACATTTCCGGGGTGCCCCACATTTCCGGTGTGCCCCACATTCCCGTGTGCCCCACATTTCCCGTGTGTCCCACATTTCCCGTGTGCCCCACATTTCCCGGTGTGCCCCATTTCCTGTGTGCCCCACATTTCCGGGTTGCCCCATTTCCGGTGTGTCCCACATTTCCCGTGTGCCCCACATTTCCCGGTGTGCCCCATTTCCTGTGTGCCCCACATTTCCGGGTTGCCCCATTTCCGGTGTGTCCCACATTTCCCGGTGTGCCCCATTTCCCGTGTGCCCCACATTTCCCGTGTGCCCCACATTTCCGGTGTGCCCCACATTTCCCGTGTGCCCCACATTTCCGGTGTGTCCCACATTTTCCGTGTGCCCCACATTTCCCGTGTGCCCCACATTTCCCGTGTGCCCCACATTTCCCGGTGTGCCCCATTTCCCGTGTGCCCCACATTTCCGGTGTGCCCCACATTTCCCGTGTGCCCCACATTTCCTGTGTGCCCCACATTCCCGGTGTGCCCCACATTTCCCGTGTGCCCCATTTCCGGTGTGCCCCACATTTCCGGGGTGCCCCACATTCCTGGTGTGCCCCACATTTCCCGTGTGCCCCATTTCCGGTGTGCCCCATTTCCCGGTGTGTCCCACATTTCCCGTGTGCCCCACATTCCCGTGTGCCCCATTTCCCGTGTGCCCCACATTCCCGGGGTGCCCCGTTCCAGGCGGGCCGGCTCTTCCTGGCGGATTTCGCGCTGCTCCGGGATCTCCCCACGGGCGCCATCGCCGGCCGCTCCCAGTTCGTGGCGGCGCCGCTCTGCCTGCTCTGGCTCGGGCCCCGCCGCCGCCTGCTGCCCGTCGCCATACAGGTGAGACACAGGTGGCACCGGGTGGCACCAAAATGGCACCAGGTGTCCCCAGGTGTGTCCAGGTGTGCCCAAAATGGCACCAGGTGTCCCCAGGTGAGCCACAGGTGGCACTGGGTGGCACCAAACGTCACCAAATATCACCAAGGTGTCCCCAATGTCCCCAGTGTCCCCAATGTCCCCGATGTCCCCAATGTCCCCACTGTCCCCAATGTCCCCATTGTCCCCAATGTCCCCAATCCCCCCAATGTCCCCAATGTCCCCAATCCCCCCAATCCCCCCAATGTCCCCAATCCCCCCGATGTCCCCGATGTCCCCACTGTCCCCAATGTCCCCACTGTCCCCAATGTCCCCAATCCCCCCAATGTCCCCAATGTCCCCAATCCCCCCAATGTCCCCAATGTCCCCAATGTCCCCAGTGTCCCCAATCCCCCCAATGTCCCCATTGTCCCCAATGTCCCCAATGCCCCCGATGTCCCCGATGTCCCCATTGTCCCCAATGTCCCCAATGTCCCCAATGTCCCCACTGTCCCCAATGTCCCCAATCCCCCCATTGTCCCCAATGTCCCCAATGTCCCCAATGTCCCCAATGTCCCCAATGTCCCCGATGTCCCCACTGTCCCCACTGTCCCCAATGTCCCCACTGTCCCCACTGTCCCCACTGTCCCCGATGTCCCCAATGTCCCCAATGTCCCCAATGTCCCCAATCCCCCCAATGTCCCCAATCCCCCCAATCCCCCCAATGTCCCGATGTCCCCATTGTCCCCAATGTCCCCACTGTCCCCATTGTCCCCAATGTCCCCAATCCCCCCATTGTCCCCACTGTCCCCACTGTCCCCGATGTCCCCAATGTCCCCGATGTCCCCGATGTCCCCAATGTCCCCAATGTCCCCGATGTCCCCGCAGCTCTCCCAGCTCCCCGGGCCGCGCTCTCCCGTTTTCCTGCCCTCCGGCCGCGGCTGGCTCCTGGCCAAGCTCTGGGTGCGCCACGCCAACTTCGTCCTGCACGAGATGGTCACTCACCTGCTGCACGGACACTTCCTGGCCGAGGCCTTCGCCGTGGCCACGCAGCGCCTGCCCGCCGCGCACCCCGTGCACCAGGTAACCCCCAAAAACGGGACCCCCGCCCCGAAAAACCCCGCCGGGAACCGGGAATGTGGAATTCCCGCCCCGAAAAACCCCGCCGGGAACCGGGAATGTGGAATTCCCGCCCCGAAAAACCCCGCCGGGAACTGGGAATGTGGAATTCCCGTCCCGAAAAACCCTGCTGGGAACCGGGAATGTGGAATTCCCGCCCCGAAAAACCCTGCCGGGAACCGGGAATGTGGAATTCCCGCCCTGAAAAACCCCGCCGGGAACCGGGAATGTGGAATTCTCGTCCTGAAAAACCCCGCCGGGAACCGGGAATGTGGAATTCCCGTCCTGAAAACCCCGCCGGGAACCGGGAATGTGGAATTCCCGCCCTGAAAAACCCCGCTGGGAACCGGGAATGTGGAATTCCCGCCCCGAAAAACCCCGCCGGGAACCGGGAATGTGGAATTCTCGTCCTGAAAAACCCACTGAGAACGGGGAATGTGGAATTGTCGCCCCGAAAAACCCACCGAGAACGGGGAATGTGGAATTGTCGCCCCGAAAAACCCCGCCGGGAGCCGGGAATGTGGAATTCTCGCCCCGAAAAACCCCGCCGGGAACCGGGAATGTGGAATTCCCGTCCTGAAAAACCCCACCGGGAACCGGGAATGTGGAATTCTCGTCCTGAAAAACCCACTGAGAACCGGGAATGTGGAATTCCCGCCCCGAAAAACCCACCGAGAACGGGGAATGTGGAATTCCCGCCCCGAAAAACCCTGCTGGGAACCGGGAATGTGGAATTCTCGTCCTGAAAAACCCCGCCGGGAACCGGGAATGTGGAATTCCCGCCCCGAAAAACCCCGCCGGGAACCGGGAATGTGGAATTCTCGTCCTGAAAAACCCACTGAGAACGGGGAATGTGGAATTGTCGCCCCGAAAAACCCACCGAGAACGGGGAATGTGGAATTGTCGCCCCGAAAAACCCCGCCGGGAGCCGGGAATGTGGAATTCTCGCCCCGAAAAACCCCGCCGGGAACCGGGAATGTGGAATTCCCGTCCTGAAAAACCCACTGAGAACCGGGAATGTGGAATTCCCGCCCCGAAAAACCCCGCCGAGAACGGGGAATGTGGAATTTCCGCCCCGAAAAACCCTGCTGGGAACCGGGAATGTGGAATTCTCGTCCTGAAAAACCCCGCCGGGAACCGGGAATGTGGAATTCCCGCCCCGAAAAACCCCGCCGGGAACCAAAACCATGAAATTCCCATCCTAAAAGCCCCGCCAGGAGCCCAAAATGTGAAAATCCCACCCTAAAAATCCAGTAGGATCCCAAAAGGTGAAAATCCCACTCCAAAAATCCTGCTGGGAACTGAAAAGATGAAATTCCCGCCCCAAAAATAACCAGAGGGATCCCAAAAGATGAAACCCCCACCCTAAAAATCCATCTGGAAACCAAAAACATGAAATTCCCACCCCAAAAGACCCGCTGGGATCCCAAAATGTGAAATTCCCACCCAAAAAATCCACTGGGATCCCCAAATGTGAAATTCCCACCCCAAATCCCCAACTGTGACCCCCAAAAATTGGAATTCCCACCCCAAAAAATCCACAGGGAACCCAAAACATGAAATTCTCACCCCGAAAATCCCCAACTGTGACCTCAAAATTGCCCCAAATTGACCCAAAATGCTCTCCCTGAATGTCCCCAATGTCCCCAATGTCCCCAATGTCCCCATTGTCCCCATTGTCCCCAATGTCCCCATTGTCCCCATTGTCCCCATTGTCCCCAATGTCCCCAATCCCCCCAATCCCCCCACTGTCCCCATTGTCCCCACTGTCCCCAATGTCCCCAATGTCCCCACTGTCCCCATTGTCCCCATTGTCCCCAATGTCCCCAATCCCCCCAATCCCCCCACTGTCCCCATTGTCCCCACTGTCCCCAATGTCCCCAATGTCCCCACTGTCCCCACTGTCCCCACTGTCCCCAATGTCCCCATTGTCCCCATTGTCCCCAATGTCCCCAATGTCCCCAATGTCCCCAATGTCCCCAATGTCCCCAGCTCCTCCTCCCTCACCTGCGTTTCACCTTCCACATCAACATCCTGGCTCGGGAGACGCTGCTGAACCCCGGGGGCATCATCAACCAGGTGAGAGCAGGGGACAGGGGACACCTGGGGACACCTGGGGACAGCTGGGAACACCTGGGGACACCTGGGGACACCCGGGGACAGCTGGGGACACCTGGGGACAGCTGGGGTTATCTGAGGTCACCTGGGGACACCTGGGGACAGCTGGGGACACCTGGGGACATCTGGGGACACCTGGGGACACTGGGGGGTGGCTCTGTCCCCTGACCCCATTGGTGACACTGAGGTGACACTGGGGGGTGGCTCTGTCCCCAGACTGGGTTGGTGACACTGAGGTGACACCGGGGGGTGGCTCTGTCCCATGACCCCCTCGGTGACACTGAGGTGACCCCTCGGTGACACCCCGTCCCCAGGCCACCTCGGTGGGCCGCGAGGGGACGCTGGCGCTGGTGGCCCGGGGGATGGCGGCGCTGACGTTCCGCGAGCTCTGCGTCCCCGAGGACGTGGCGGCGCGCGGCGTTGGGGACATCCCGGGCTACCACTACAGGGACGACGCGCTGGAGATCTGGGCGGCCATCGAGAGGTGGGGACATCGGGGACACTGGGGACAGTGGGGACACTGGGGACACTGGGGACACTGGGGACAGTGGGGACATTGGGGACATCGGGGACAGTGGGGACACTGGGGACACTGGGGACAATGGGGGGATTGGGGACACTGGGGACAGTGGGGACACTGGGGACAGTGGGGGGATTGGGGACAATGGGGACAGTGGGGACATTGGGGACAATGGGGGGATTGGGGACAATGGGGACACTGGGGACAGTGGGGACAGTGGGAACATTGGGGACAGTGGGGACAATGGGGACATTGGGGACACTGGGGACAATGGGGACATTGGGGACATTGGGGACATTGGGGACACTGGGGACAGTGGGGACAGTGGGGACAGTGGGGACAGTGGGGACATTGGGGATATTGGGGACAGTGGGGACAATGGGGACATTGGGGACAATGGGGACATTGGGGACATTGGGGACAGTGGGGACAATGGGGACATTGGGGACAGTGGGGACAATGGGGTGGCGCTGGCCTGGCCCTGTCCCCGTGTGTCCCCTGTGTGTCCCCATGGTGTCCCCGGTGTCACCAATGTCCCCGTGTGTCCCCAGCTACGTGCAGGGCGTGGTGTCCCTGTTCTACGGCGGTGACGTCGAGGTGGCCGAGGACGAGGAGCTGCAGGGATGGGTGGGGGAGATCTTCACCTACGGCCTGCTGGGACGGGAGGAGAGCGGTACGGGGACACGGGGACAGTGGGGACATCAGGGACATTGGGGACATCGGGGACAGTGGGGACAGTGGGGACATTGGGGACATCGGGGACAGTGGGGACAGTGGGGACAGTGGGGACAATGGGGACAATGGGGACATTGGGGACATTGGGGACAATGAGGACATTGGGGACATTGGGGACATTGGGGGGATTGGGGACAATGGGGACATTGGGGACATTGGGGACATTGGGACATTGGGGACAGTGGGGACAATGGGGACATCGGGGACAGTGGGGACATTGGGGACATTGGGGACAGTGGGGACAGTGGGGACAATGGGGACACGGGGACAATGGGGACATCGGGGACATTGGGGACATGGGGACATTGGGGACATTGGGGACAATGGGGGGACATTGGGGGATTGGGGACATTGGGGACATTGGGGACACTCAGGGGTGACACGGGGTCATGGCGGTGAGGGAGGATGACGTCATTGTGCTGGGTGACATCTTTGTGTGTGACGTCATCATGGGTGACGTCACTCTGGCGGGTGCCACCCCCTGCTGAGTGACGTCACCACTGTCCCCACTGTCCCCATTGTCCCCACTGTCCTCATTGTCCCCACTGTCCCCATTGTCCTCATTGTCCCCAATGTCCCCATTGTCCCCATTGTCCCCAATGTCCCCAATGTCCCCAATGTCCCCAATGTCCCCACTGTCCCCAATGTCCCCTCATTGTCCCCTCGCTGTCCCCAGGGTTCCCCTCCCGTCTCTGCACCCGTCCTGAGCTGATCAAGTTCCTCACCATGATCATCTTCTGCTGCTCCGCCCGGCACGCGGCCGTCAACAGCGGCCAGGTGACACCTGGGGACAATGGGGACAGTGGGGACACCTGGGGACAATGGGGACAGTGGGGACAGTGGGGACACCTGGGAGATCTGGGGGCACCTGGGGACACCTTGGGGACACCTTGGGGACAGCTGGGGACATTGGGGACAGCTGGGGACACCTGGGGGACACCTGGGGACACCTGGGGACACCTGGGACACCTTGGGGACACCTGGGGACAGGGACACACCCGGACGTGTCCTTCAGGCTCGGTCATGGCCACCAACCCCCCCTTGGTGGCCACCAAGGACGTGGGGAGGGGACAAAGCCCAGGTGACCCCAGGTGACCCCAGGTGACCCCTGGTGGCACCTGAGTGACCCCTCAGGACCTGAGTGACCCCAGCTGACCCCTGGGGACGTTCTGGGGCCGGGTGACCCCTGGTGACCCCGTGTGACCCCGGTTGACCCCAGTGACCCCAGGTGACCCCTGGTGGCACCTGAGTGACCCCTCAGGACCTGAGTGACCCCAGCTGACCCCTGGGGACGTTCTGGGGCCGGGTGACCCCTGGTGACCCCGTGTGACCCCGGTTGACCCCAGTGACCCCAGGTGACCCCGTGTGACCCTTTGGGACCTGAGTGACCCCAGTGGCACCTGAGTGACCCCTCAGGACATGAGTGACCCCAGTGTCCCCCAGCTGACCCCTGGGCGTGTTTTGGGGCTGGGTGACCCCTGGTGACCCCGGTGACCCCGGGTGACCCCCGGTGACCCCGGTGACCCCGTGTGACCCCGTGTGACCCTGGGCGACCCTGAATGACCCTTTGGGATCTGAGTGACCCCGTGTGACCCCGAGTGACCCCTGGGGATGTTCTGGGGCCAGGTGACCCTAGCCGACCCCTGGGCACGTTTTGGGGCCGGGTGACCCCTGGTGACCCCAGTGACCCCGTGTGACCCTGGGTGACCCCAGTGACCCCGGGTGACCCCGCGTGACCCTGAGTGACCCCAGGTGACCCTGTGTGACCCCAGTGGCACCTGAGTGACCCCTCAGGACCCGAGTGACCCCAGTGCCCCCCAGCTGACCCCTGGGCACCTTTTGGGGCTGGGTGACCCCTGGTGACCCCTGGTGACCCCCGGTGACCCCGGTGACCCAGTGTGACCCCAGGTGACCCGGGTGACCCTGGGTGACCCCAGTGGCACCTGAGTGACCCCTCAGGACCTGAGTGACCCCAGTGTCCCCCAGCTGACCCCTGGGCACGTTTTGGGGCCGGGTGACCCCTGGTGACCCCAGTGACCCTGGGTGACCTCGAGTGACCCCAGGTGACCCCGGGTGACCCTTTGAGACCTGAGTGACCCCAGTGTCCCCCAGCTGACCCCTGGGCACGTTTTGGGGCCGGGTGACCCCTGGTGACCCCATGTGACCCTGGGTGACCCCAGTGACCCCGTGTGACCCCAGGTGACTCTTTGAGACCTGACTGACCCCATGTGACCCCGAGTGACCCCTGGGCACATTTTGGGGCTGGGTGACCCCTGGTGACCCCAGTGAACCTGGGTGACCTCGAGTGACCCCAGGTGACCCCGGGTGACCCCAATGAGACCTGAGTGACCCCAGTGTCCCCCAGCTGACCCCTGGGTGCCTTTTGGGGCTGGGTGACCCCTGGTGACCCTGGTGACTCTGGGTGACCCCTGCTGACCCCTGGTGACCCCGGTGACCCTGGGTGACCCTGGGTGACCCCGCGTGACCCCATGTGACCCTGGTGACCCCGGTGACCCTGGGTGACCCCTGGTGACCCCGGTGACCCTGGGTGACCCCCGCGTGACCCTGGTGACCCCTGGTGACCCCGGTGACCCTGGGTGACCCTGGTGACCCCGGTGACCCCGGTGACCCTGGGTGACCCCTGGTGACCCCATGTGACCCTGGGTGACCCCGCGTGACCCCATGTGACCCTGGTGACCCCGGTGACCCCGGTGACCCTGGGTGACCCCGCGTGACCCCATGTGACCCTGGTGACCCCGGTGACCCCGGTGACCCTGGGTGACCCCTGGTGACCCCATGTGACCCTGGGTGACCCCGCGTGACCCCGGTGACCCCTCCGGCAGTACGACTACGCGGCCTGGATGCCCAACACGCCGGGGACGATGCAGCTGCCGCCGCCGGGCAGCGAGGACGAGGCCGGCGAGGAGCGGCTGCTGGGGACGCTGCCGTCACCCGAGGCCACCGGGGCGCTGCTGGCGCTGCTGAGCGTGGTCAGCTACGAGGGAGGGGAGCCGGTGAGAGGGGACAGCGAGGACAGCGGGGGGATTGGAGACATTGGGGACATTGGGGACATTGGGGACAGCGGGGACAGCGGGGGGATTGGGGACATTGGGGGGATTGGGGGGATTGGGGGGATTGGGGACATTGGGGACAATGGGGACATTGGGGACAGTGGGGACACTGGGGACATTGGGGACAATGGGGACATTGGGGACAATGGGGACATTGGGGACAGTGGGGACACTGGGGACAATGGGGATATTGGGGACAATGGGGACATTGGGGATGTTGAGGACATTGGGGACACCATGGGGACATCTTTGGGACATCGGGGACAGTGTCAGGGGACATTGTGGCGACATTGTGGGGACATTGGGGACACCATGGAGACATCATATGGGGACATTGACAGGGGACGTGAGGTGACCCCAAAAATGGGGCCACCATGGGGGTCACAGCCGCTTAGTGTCCCCAGTGTCCCCAGTGTCCCCATTGTCCCCATTGTCCCCAATGTCCCCATTGTCCCCACTGTCCCCACTGTCCCCATTGTCCCCAATCCCTCCCAATGTCCCCATTGTCCCCGATTTCCCTGACATTGTCCCCACTGTCCCCAATGATGTCCCCAATGATGTCCCCACTGTCCCCTGACGATGTCCCCACTGTCCCCGCTGTCCCCAATGATGTCCCCGCTGTCCCCGCTGTCCCCTGACGATGTCCCCGCTCTCCCCTGACGATGTCCCCGCTGTCCCCTGACGATGTCCCCGCTGTCCCCAATGTCCCCAATGATGTCCCCAATGATGTCCCCGCTGTCCCCTGACATTGTCCCCGCTGTCCCCGCTGTCCCCAGCGTCCCCTGGGCTCCCGCAGCCCCGATCTCCTCTCGGGCCCCGGCCCCGCCGCTCTCCTGGCCCAGTTCCGGCGGCGCCTGGCCGAGATCTCGGAGCGCATCCGGAACCGGAACCGGGAGCTGGAGCTGCCCTACCCCTACCTGGACCCGGCCTGCGTGCAGGAGAGCATCTCCATCTGAGGTGGCACCTGTCACCAGCGTCACCAAACGTCACCAAATGTCATCAACGTCACCAAATGTCATCACCACTGCATGCAGGAGAACATCTCCATCTGAGGTGGCACCAATGTCACCAACGTCACCAAAGGTCACCAAATGTCATCAACACTGTGTCCAGGAGAGCATCTCCATCTGAGGTGGCACCTGTCACCAGTGTCACCAATGTCACCGTCACCAATGTCACCAAATGTCATCAGCACCTGCGTGCAGGAGAGCATCTCCATCTGAGGTGGCACCTGTCACCAGTGTCACCAAATGTCACCAAATGTCACCAGATGTCATCAATAGTCATCAATAGTCATCAACACTGCGTGCAGGAGAGCATCTCCATCTGAGGTGGCACCTGTCACCGACGTCACCAAATGTCACCAAAGGTCACCAAATGTCATCAACACTGTGTCCAGGAGTATCTCCATCTGAGATGGCACCTGTCACCAGTGTCACCAATGTCACCAAAGGTCACCAAATGTCACCAAATGTCACCAAAGGTCATCACCACCTGTATCTAGGAGAGCATCTCCATCTGAGGTGGCACCTGTCACCAACGTCACCAAATGTCATCAAATGTCACCAAATGTCACCAAACGTCACCAAATGTCACCAAATGTCATCAACACTGTGTCCAGGAGAGCATCTCCATCTGAGGTGGCACCTGTCACCAGTGTCACCAAATGTCACCAAAGGTCACCAAATGTCATCAATAGTCATCAACACTGCGTCCAGGAGCATCTCCATCTGAGGTGGCACCTGTCACCAACGTCACCAAAGGTCACCAATGTCACCAACGTCACCAAATGTCACCAAAAGTCACCAAAGGTCACCAAAGGTCATCACCACTGCGTGCAGGAGAGCATCTCCATCTGAGGTGGCACCTGTCACCAGTGTCACCAATGTCACCAAATGTCACCAAAGGTCATCAAATGTCACCAAAGGTCACCAATGTCACCAAAGGTCACCAAATGTCATCAATAGTCATCAACACTGCGTGCAGGAGCATCTCCATCTGAGGTGGCACCTGTCACCAATGTCACCAAAGGTCACCAAATGTCACCAATGTCACAAATGTCACCAAAGGTCACCAAATGTCATCAATAGTCATCAACACTGCATGCAGGAGCATCTCCATCTGAGGTGGCACCTGTCACCAGTGTCACCAAAGGTCACCAAATGTCACCAATGTCACAAATGTCACCAAAGGTCACCAAAGGTCACCAAGGGTCATCACCACTGTGTCCAGGAGAGCATCTCCATCTGAGGTGGCACCTGTCACCGACGTCACCAAAGGTCACCAAATGTCACCAAGGGTCACCAAAGGTCACCAAAGGTCACCAAAGGTCACCAGTGTCACCAAAGGTCACCAAATGTCACCAAATGTCATCAACACTGTGTCCAGGAGAGCATCTCCATCTGAGGTGGCACCTGTCACCAATGTCACCAAAGGTCACCAAATGTCACCAAATGTCACCAAAGGTCACCAAATGTCACCAAAGGTCATCAACACTGCGTCCAGGAGAACATCTCCATCTGAGGTGGCACCAATGTCATCGAATGTCACCGAAGTGTCCCCAATGGTCATCTGAGATGTCCCCAAGGTGTCCCCAAGGTGTCCCCAAGGTGTCTCCATGGTGTCCCAAACCCCTCTGAGATGTCCCCAACCTCTCTGAGATGTCCCCAAGGTGTCTCCAAGGTGCCCCAAACCCCTCTGAGATGTCCCCAAGGTGTCTCCAAGGTGCCCCACCAAACCCCCCTGAGATGTCCCCAAGGTGTCCCCATGGTGTCCTCAAGGTGTCTCCAAGATGTCCCCAAGGTGTCCCCAACATGTCCTCAACCCCTCCGAGATGTCCCCAAGGTGTCTCCAAGGTGCCCCAAACCCCCTGAGATGCCACCAGGTGTGTCCCAAACCCCTCCAAGATGTCCCCAAAGTGTCCCCAAGGTGTCCCCAAGGTGTCCCCAAGGTGTCCCAAACCCCTCCAAGGTGTCCCCATGGTGTCCCAAACCCCTCTGAGATGTCCCCAACCTCTCTGAGATGTCCCCAAGGTGTCCCCAAGGTGTCCCAAGGTGTCCCCAAGGTGTCCCAACCCCCCTGAGATGTCCCCAAGATGTCCCCAAGCCTCCTGAGATGCCACCAGGTGTGTCCCCAACCCCTCCAAGGTGTCCCCAAGGTGTCTCCAAGATGTCCCCAACCCCCCGAGATGTCCCCAAGGTGTCTCCAAGGTGTCCCCAACCCTCCTGAGATGCCACCAGGTGTGTCCCAAACCCCTCCAAGATGTCCCCAAGGTGTCCCCAACCCCTCCAAGGTGTCCCCAACCCCCCTGAGATGTCCCCAAGATGTCCCCAAGGTGTCTCCAAGGTGTCTCCAACCCTCCTGAGATGTCACCAGGTGTGTCCCCAACCCCTCCAAGGTGTCCCCAAGGTGTCCCCATGTTGTCCCAAACCCCCTGAGATGTCCCCAACCCCTCTGAGATGTCCCCAAGGTGTCCCCAAGGTGTCCCCAAGATGTCCACAACCCTCCTGAGATGCCACCAGGTGTGTCCCAAACCCCTCCAAGATGTCCCCAAAGTGTCCCCAAGGTGTTCGAAACCCCCTGAGGTGTTCCCAAGGTGTCCCCGAGGTGTCCCCAACCCCTCCAAGGTGTCCCAAACCCCTCCAAGATGTCCCCAAGATGTCCCCAACCTGCCCAAGATGTCCCCAAGGTGTCCCCAAGGTGTCCCCAACCCCTCCAAGGTGTCCCCAAAAAAATAAAAGGGAATTAATAAAATCGATTCCTGGCGTCCGAGCCCAATTTTTCCGTTTCCGACCCCAAATTTTCGGTTTGAATCCCAAATTTTTGAGTCCCAAATCCCAAATTTTAGGTTCCTGTCCCTATTTTTTTGATTCCCACCCCAATTTTCCCGTTCCCAATCCCAAATTTTTTTTATTCCCATTTTTATTTTTGTTTTAATTCAAATTTTCCCGTTCCCAATCCCAATTTTTTTTTATTCCCATTTTTATTTTTGTTTTAATTCAATTTTTCCCACCCCCATCCCAATTTTTTTGATTTCCATCCCAATTTTTTTGTTTTAATCCAAATTTTCCGTCCCCAATCCCAATTTTTTTGATTTCCATCCCATTTTTTGGGCTTTAAACCAATTTTTTTGGTTTCAATTCAAATTTTTTGGCCCCAATCCCAATTTTTTGGTTCCAATCCCAATTTTTTTTTTTTTATTTCCATCCCATTTTTTGGGACTTTAAACAAAATTTTTTTGGTTTTAATCCAATTTTTCTGGTTTCCACCCCAATTTTCCCATCCCAATCCCATTTTCTTTTGGTTTTAATCCCATTTTCTTTTGGTTTTAATTCAATTTTTCCCATCCCCAATCCCAATTTTTTGATTTCCATCCCATTTTTTTGGGTTTTAATCCAAATTTTCCCATTTCCAACCCCATTTTTTTGCCCCCCATCCCAATTTTTTGGTTCCAATCCTGATTTTTTGGTTTCCATCCCATTTTTTCAGCTTTAAACCTTTTTTTTTTTTTTTGCTTTAATCCAAATTTTTCAGTTCCAATCCCAATTTTTTGGTCCCAATCCCGATTTTTCTGGTTTTAATCCAAATTTTCCGTCCCCAATCCAAATTTTTTTGCCCCCAATCCCATTTTTTTTTTATTTCCATCCCATTTTTTTTGGGGTTTTAATCCAAAATTTCCCATTTTCCACCCAATTTCCCATCCCAATCCCAAATTTTTTGATTTTCATCCCAATTTTTTGGTTTCCATTCCATTTTTTTGGTCCCAATCCCATTTTTTTTCGTTTCCATCCCAATTTTTTAGGTTTTAATCCAAATTTTTTTGGTTTCCACCCCGATTTCCCTTTCCAAATCCCAATTTTTCTGGTTTTAATCCCAATTTTTTGGTCCCAATCCCGATTTTTTGGTTCCCATCCCGATTTTCCTGCCCCAATCCCAGTTTTTCTGGTTTTAATCCCGATTTTTTTGTCCCATTCCCCAATTTTTCTGGTTTAAATCCCAATTCTTTGGTCCCAATCCCGATTTTTTTGGTCCCAATCCCGATTTTTCTGGTTTTAATCCCGATTTTTTGGTTCCCATCCCGATTTTTGGTCCCAATCCCGATTTTTCTGGTTTTAATCCCGATTTTCCTGCCCCCAAACCCATTTTTTCTGGTTTTAATCCCAATTTTTTGGTCCCAATCCCGATTTTTCTGGTTTAAATCCCAATTTTCCTGCCCCCAATCCCAATTTTCCTGCCCCCAATCCCGATTTTTCTGGTTTTAATCCCAATTTTCCTGCCCCCAATCCCAATTTTCTGGTCCCAATCCCATTTTTTTTGGTTCCCATCCCGAATTTCCCGTCCCCCTGCGGTCACCCGGGGTCGTCCAAACATTCCCGGGCCGGACTTTGGAATTTCTGGAACCTTCCGGGAATTCTTCGCCTTTGTCCCGGTGAATTCGGGGCCCCGAAATCCCAGGAATTCCAGGTGGGAATTGGGGGGGATTTGGGGACTTTTGGGGAGATTTTGGGGCGATTTTGGGACATTTTGGGACATTTGTGGAAGTTTTTGGGGCAATTTTGGGGAATTTTGGGACATTTGGGAAAATTTTGGGGCAATTTTGGGACATTTGGGGACAATTTTGGGGACATTTGGGGCAATTTTGGGGACATTTGGGTCTTTTGGGGACATTTTGGGGAAATTTTGGGTCTTTTGGGAACTTTTGGGGCGATTTTGGGACATTTGGGGCAATTTTGGTGCAATTTGGGGACATTTTGGGATATTTTGGGACACTTTGGGGCTGTTTTTGAGACATTTCAGGAACTTTTGGGGCAATTTTGGGACATTTGGGGACATTTTTGGGGACGTTTTCGGGAAATTTTGGGACATTTGGGGTCTTTTGGGGACATTTTGGGGAATTTGGGAACTTTTGGGGCGATTTTGGGACATCTGGGGCAATTTTGGGGCAATTTTGGGACATTTGGGGAAGTTTTTGGGACATTTTGGGGCAATTTTGGGGAATTTGGGGACATTTGGGAATATTTTGGGGCAATTTTGGGACATTTGGGGACAATTTTGGGGACATTTGGGGCAATTTTGGGGACATTTTGGGAAATTTGGGAACTTTTGGGGCGATTTTGGGACATTTTGGGACATTTGGGGCAATTTTGGGACATTTGTGGAAGTTTTTGGGACATTTTGGGGAAATTTGGGGAATTTTGGGGAACTTGGGGGGACATCTTGGGATATTTGGGGATATTTGGGGAAATTTTGGGACATTTTTGGGACATTTTTGGAACTTTGGGGGCAGCTTTTGGGACTAAATCGGGCTATTTTGGGACTTTTGAGAACATTTTGGGACATTTTGGGGACCTCTGGGAACTTTCGGGGCAATTTTGGGACATTTGGGGACATTTGGGGACATTTTGGGACATTTGGAGACGTTTTGGGGACATTTTGGGAAGGTTTGGGGTCTTTCGGGACCTTTTGGGGCCATTCCAGGACATTTTGGAACATTTCGTGCAGTTTTTGGGACATTTTGGGGACATTTCGGGGCCATTTCTGGCAATTTCGGGACCATTTGGGGACATTTTGGGACATTTCGGGAC
Source organism: Delichon dasypus (assembly GCA_037837765.1). Lineage (NCBI taxonomy): Eukaryota > Metazoa > Chordata > Aves > Passeriformes > Hirundinidae > Delichon > Delichon dasypus. The sequence goes on along the minus strand of JBBAXF010000068.1, from coordinate 19,348 downwards.
ATTTTGGGGACATTTTGAGCACTTTTGGGGCCATTTGGGGCAATTTAACGCAGTTTTGGGGCCATTTGGGGCCGTTTCAGTCCCATTTAGAGCCGCTTGGGGCCATTCGGTGCCCATTCGATGCAATTTCGGGCCATTCCGGGGCCATTCGCTGCAATTTCGGTGCAATTTTGGGACATTTCCGTGCAATTTTGGGACATTTCCGTGCAATTTTGGGACATCTCCGGAGCCATTTCGAGCGGGTCCCGGCCCCTTCCCACTGCGCATGCGCGAAGCCGGCGGGCGCCACCAGGGGGCGCCGTGAGCGTGGGCGGTACCTCATTTGCATAAAAAGAGGCGTGGCCGGGAGGCGTGTCCCGGGGGCGTGTCCACGCCCGACGCGCGGGAAGCTCACGGAACCCCCCAAGGTTCGGGGGGGGGCGGATTTTGGGATCCCGGGTGGATTTTGGGGGACCCGGGTGGATTTTGGGGGGTCCCGAGGGGTTTTTGGGGGTCTCGAATCCCCCGGAAGAGTCTGTGGGAAGTTCCGGGGGGTTCCTGAGGGAGTTTGGGGGTCCCGGGAGGAGTTTGAGGGTCCCGGATTCCCCCACGTGGTTTGTGGTACCGTCCATGGGGGGGGTCCCGGGCGGATTTTGGGGGTCCCGAGGGGATTTTGGGGTTCGGGACCCCCGAATTTTGGGATTTGGGGGGATTTGGGGGGATTTTGGGGATTTTTGGGGTTCAGGACCCCCGGAATTTTGGGCCCCAGGGGAAAATTTGGGGTTCGGGACCCCCCCAAATTTGGGGGTCCCGGGGTGGAATTTTGGGGTTCTGGGTGGATTTTAGGGGTCAGGAACCCCCGAATTTTGGGGGTCCCGAGGGGATTTTGGGATTTTTTGGGATTTTTTGGGTTTCGGGACTCCCAGAATTTTGGGGATTTGGGGTTTTTGGGGTTCGGGACCCCCCAAATTTGGGGGTCCCGGGGAGATTTTGGAATTTTTGGGGGGTTTTGGGCTTCGGGACCCCCTAAAACTTGGGGATTCTCGGGGGGAAATTTTGGGGGTCCCGAAGGAATTTTGGGGTTCGGGACCCCCCGAATTTTGGGGAAGAATTTGGGGGTCTCGGGACTGAATTTTGGGGGTCCCGAGGGGGTTTTGGGGGATTTTGGGGTTCGGGACCCCCCCAATTTTGGGGATCCCTGGAGGATTTTCGGATTTGGGGGGATTTGGGGGAAATTTTGGGGATTTTGGGGATTTTTTGGGGAATTTTGGGGGTTCGGGACCCCCGATTTGGGGGGATTTTGGGGGGGATTTGGGATTTTTTGGGGATTTTTTTGGGATTTTTTTGGGGTTCGGGACCCCCCCGGAATTTTGGGGATTGTGGGGGGGCGGGGTTTGGGAATTTTGGGTTTCTGGGGGGAATTTTTGGATTTTTAGGGAATTTTGGGGGTTTGGGGGGGAATTTTCAGCGAATTCGGGGAATTTTGGGGTTTTTTTGGAATTTTTAGTGAATTTTTGGGCTTTTTTCAAGGAATTTTGGGCTTTTGGGGGGTTTTTTCAGGGAATTTTGGGATTTTTGGGATTTTTTGATTTTGGGGTTCGGGACTCCCCGGAATTTTGGGGATTTTAGGGTCTTTTAGGGATTTTGGGGGATTTTTTGTGATTTTTTTGGGATTTTTGGGGATTTTTTTTGGGAATTCGGGATCCCCGGAATTTTGGGGATTTTTGGGATATTTTTGGTGAATTTTTGGGATTTTTTTGGGAATTCGGGATCCCCGGAATTTTGGGGATTTTGGGGTTTTTTTTTTGGAATTTGGGGGATTTTTTGGGGATTTTTTGGGATTTTTTGGGATTTTTGGGAATTCGGGATCCCCAGAATTTTGGGGATTTTAGTTTTTTTTTGGGATTTGGGGGATTTTTTTTGGATTTTTTTTGGATTTTTTTGGATTTTTTTTGGGAATTCGGGATCCGCGGAATTTTGGGGTTTTGGGGGATTTTTGGGGGATTTTTTGGGATTTTTTTGTGGTTCGGAACCCCCCGGAAATTTGGGAATTTGGGGGATTTTTTTTTGATTTTTTGGGATTTTTTTGTGAATTTTTGGGATTTTTGGGGGTTCGGGATCCCCAGAAATTTGGGAATTTTGGGGAAATTTTTTTTTATTTTGGGAATTTGGGAATTGTGGGGATTTTTTGGGGAATTTTTGGGATTTTTTGGGAATTCGGGACCCCCCCGGAATTTTGGGGATTTTAGGGTTTTTTTGGGATTTTTTTTGGATTTTTTGGGAATTTGGGATCCCCAGAAATTTGGGAATATTGGGGATTTTTTTTTTTATTTTGGGAATTTTGGGGATTTTTTGGTGAATTTTGGGGATTTTTTGGGAATTCGGGACCCCCGGAATTTTGGGGATTTTGGGGGATTTTTTGGGGTTCGGGACCCCCCGGAATTTTGGGATTTTGGGGGATTTTTAGGGATTTTTGAGATTTTTTTGTGATTTTTTGGTGATTTTTTGGGATTTTTTTGGGAATTCGGATCCCCAGAATTTTGGGAATTTTTGGGGGATTTTTTTGGGATTTTTTTTTCGATTTTTGGGGTTCGGGACCCCCCGAAATTTGGGGATTTTGGGGATTTTTTTGGGATTTTTTTGGATTTTTTGGGGTCGGGACCCCCCGGAATTTTGGGGATTTTAGGGGTTTTTTGGGGGATTTTGGGGAATTTTTTGTGATTTTTTTGGGATTTTTTGGGATTTTTTTTTTGGGAATTCGGGATCCCCGGAATTTTGGGGATTTTTGGATTTTTTGGGATTTTTTGGGGTTCGGGATCCCCGGAATTTTTGGGATTTTGGGGTTTTTTGGGGATTTTGGGGGATTTTTTGGGGATTTTTTTGGATTTTTGGGGAATTCGGGATCCCCGGAATTTTGGGGATTTTGGGGGATTTTTTAGGGATTTTGGGAAATTTTTTGGGGATTTTTTGGGGAATTTTTGGGATTTTTTGGGAATTCGGGACCCCCGGAATTTTGGGAACGGGGGAGGGGGGGGGAGGGGTCCCAAGGCCGCGGGCGATGGCGACATCGATGACGTCACCCGCGATGACGTCACCCGCGACCTTCCCGCCCCTGAGGTCACGTGGGGGGAGGGGCGCCCCTCCCCCACCCCCCACCCCCCAAAAATCCCCAAATTGAGCGAATTTGGTCCATTTCGGGTGAATTTTGGGGAATTTCGGGTGAATTTGCTCCATTTTGGGGAATTTCGGGTGAATTTCAGGTGAATTTCGGTGAACTTTGTGTGAATTTTGGGTGAATTTTGGGTGAATTTGGTCCATTTTGGGGGAATTTAATTTTAATTTCGGTGAATTTCAGGTGAATTTTGTCCATTTCGGGTGAATTTTGGGGAATTTCGGGTGAATTTCAGGTGAATTTCGTCTATTTTGGGTGAATTTGGTCACTTTGGGTGAATTTTGTGTGAATTTTGGGTGAATTTTGGATGATTTTGGGGAATTTCAGGTGAATTTCAGGTGAATTTCGCCCATTTTGGGTGAATTTGGGGTGAATTTCGTGCGATTTTTGTCCATTCTGGGTCCACTTTGGGTGAATTTTGGGTGAATTTTGCCCATTTTGGGTGAATTTTGGGTGAATTTGGTCACTTTGTGTGAATTTTGTGTGAATTTGGGTGAATTTGGTCCATTTTGGGAGAATTTTGTGTGAATTTTGGGAGAATTTTGGGTGAATTTTGGGTGAATTTTGGGTGAATTTTGAGTGAATTTTGGGTGAATTTGTGTGAATTTCGCCCATTTTGGGTGAATTTGGGTGAATTTGGGGTGAATTTGGGGTGAATTTTGGGTGAATTTCGGGTGAATTTGGTCCATTTTGGGTCAATTTTGGGAGATTTTTGGGTGAATTTTGGGTGAATTTTGTCCATTTTTGAGTGATTTTTGTCAATTTGGGGTGAATTTCGGGTCTATTTTGAGTGAATTTTGTCAACTTCGGGTGAATTTTGTCCATTTTTGAGTGGATTTGGTCAAATTTGAGTTGCATTTTGTCCGTTTTGGGTGAATTTGGGATGAATTTTATCCATTTTGTGTGAATTTTGTCGATTTGGGTGAATTTTGGGTGAATTTTGTCAATTTTGAGTGAATTTCGTCAATTTCGGGTCTATTTTGAGTGAATTTGGAGCTTTTGGGGTCAATTTGGAGCTTTTTGTGTCAATTTCGGGTGAATTTTGGGTGATTTTCGTCCATTTTGGGAGAATTTTGTCAATTTTGAGTGAATTTCGTCAGTTTCGGGTCAATTTTGGGTGAATTTCGGGTGAATTTGGTCCATTTTGGGTCAATTTTGGGAGATTTTTGGGTGAATTTTGGGTGAATTTTGGGTGAATTTTGGGCGAATTTTGGGTGAATTTTGTCCATTTTTGAGTGAATTTTGTCAATTTTGGGTGAATTTGGGTGGATTTTGGGTGAATTTGGTCCATTTTGGATAAATTTGGCCCATTTCGGGTCAAATTTGGGTGAATTTCGGCTGAATTTGGGATGAATTTTATCCATTTTGTGTGAATTTTGTCGATTTTGGGTGAATTTTGGGTGAATTTCGGGTGAATTTCGTCCATTTTTGAGTGAATTTTGTCAATTTTGAGCGAATTTGGTCAATTTTGGGTAAATTTGGCCCATTTTGGGTGAATTTGGGTGAATTTTGTCCATTTTTGAGTGAATTTGGTCAATTTTGAGTGAATTTGGTCAATTTTGAGTGAATTTCGGCTGAATTTGGGATGAATTTTATCCATTTTGGGTGCATTTTGGGTCAATTTGGCCCATTTTTGGGTCAATTTTGGGTGAATTTCGGGTGAATTTCGGTTCATTTTTGGGGGGCGTGTCCCACCCCTCCCCCGTCCCCTCCCCCTCCCCGTTCCCTCCCCCTCGGGTCGATTTCCCCAAATTTCGGGTCAATTTCCCCGAATTTCGTATCGATTTCCCTGAAATTTGGGTCGATTTAATCAAATTTTGCATCGATTTCCCCAAATTTCATGTTGTTCTCCCTGAATTTTGGGTCAATTTCCCCAAATTTTGGGTCATTTCCCCGATTTTTTGGTCTAATCCCCAAATTTGGGGTCAATTTCCCCAAATTTTGCGTCAATTTTACCAATTTTTGGGTCAATTTCCCCGAATTTGGGGTCCATTTCCCTGAATTTTGGGTCATTTTCCCCGAATTTTGGGTCGAGTTCCCCAAATTTTGGGTCGATTTGATAAAATTTCGCGTAGGTTTCCCCGAATTTTGTGTCGATTTCCCTGAATTTTGAGTCGATTTAATCAAATTTTGCATCGATTTCCCCAAATTTCACATCGTTCTCTCCGAATTTTGGGTCAATTTCCCCAAATTTCGCGTCCATTTCCCCAAATTTTGGGTCGATTTGATAAAGTTTCGCGTAGGTTTCCCCGAATTTGGGGTCGATTTCCCCAAATTTCACGTCGTTCTCCCCAAATTTTGGGTGGAGTTCCCCAAATTTTGGGTCAATTCCCCCAAATTTTGCATCGATTTCCCCAAATTTCGCATCGTTCTCCCCAAATTTGGGGTCGATTTCCCCAAATTTTGGGTCAATTTCCCCGAATTTCGCGTCGTTCTCCCCGAATTTCGGGTCAATTTGATAAAATTTCGCGTAGGTTTCCCCGAATTTTGGGGCGATTTCGCCAAATTTTGCGTCGATTTTCCCGATTTTGGGGTCCATTTCCCCAAATTTGGGTCGATTTCCCCGAATTTCGGGTCGATTTCCCTGAATTTTGGGTCGATTTCATCAAATTTTGCATCGATTTCCCAAATTTGGGGTTGATTCCCCCAAATTTTGCATTGATTTCCCCAAATTTCATGTCGTTCTCCCCGAATTTTGGGTCGATTTCCCCAAATTTCGCGTCCATTTCCCCGAATTTTGGGTCGTTTTCCCCGTTTTTGGGGTCGATTTCCCCGTTTTTTGGGTCGATTTCCCCGAATTTCGTGTCGTTTTCCCTGTTTTTGGGGTCGATTTCCCCGTTTTTGGGGTCGATTTCCCCGTTTTTTGGGGTCATTCTCCCCGTTTTTGGGGTCGATTTCCCCGTTTTTGGGGTCGTTCTCCCCGTTTTTGGGGTCCATTTCCCCGTTTTTGGGTCGTTTTCCCCGTTTTGGGGTCGTTTTCCCCGTTTTCGGGGATTTCTCCCCATTTTCCCGTTCCCCCCCTCCGCAGATGCAGCTGCTGCGTTTCTTCGTGCGGCCCCAGGTGCTGGGGGGGGTCCCCGACCTCGGGGTCCCCTCGGGTTTGGGGCCCCCCTGAAGGCAGCGCGGGAGGTGGAACCGGGGGTCACCGAGGTCACCTGCGAGCTCTGCTACTACCTGGGCTGGGCAGGTGAGAATTGGGGCCAATTCCTGCAATTTTGGGCAAATTCGGAATTTTTACAAATGTTTTTCTGATTTTTTTTGCGGTTTTTTTGGGATTTTTTTGAAATTTTGGGGGGATTTTGGGGTGATTCTTTGGGATTTTGGGGTCACTCACAAGCTCTGCACTCAGCTGGGCTGGGCAGGTGAGAATTGGGGCGAATTCCCGCGATTTTGGGCAAAATCGGAATTTAAAAAAAAAAAAAATCCCATTTTTTTGCATTTTTGGGGATTTTTTTGGAGTTTTTGGGGGGATTTTTGGGGAATTTTTGGGGAATTTTGGCGAATTTTGGGATTTTGGGGGTCACCCATGAGCTCTGCTACTGCCTGGGCTGGGCAGGTGAGAATTGGGGCGAATTCCCGCGATTTTGGGCAAAATCTGAATTTTATTTCTTTTTTTTTTGAATTATTTTAGATTTTTTTTGAGATTTTGGGTGATTTTGGGGTGATTTTTGGGGAATTTTGGGATTTTGGGGTCACTCACAAGCTGTGAGCTCAGCTGGGCTGGGGCAGGTGAGAATTGGGGCGAATTCCCGCGATTTCGGGCAAATTCGGAATTTTAAAATTTTTTTTTCTGATTTTTTTTGCCTTTTTTTGCATTTTTTGGAGGTTTTGGGGTGATTTTTTTGAAATTTTTGTGATTTTGGGGTGATTTTTAGGGGATTTTGGGGTGACCCAGGAGCTCTGCTACTCCCTGGGCTGGGCAGGTGAGAATTGGGGCGAATTCCCGCGATTTCGGGCAAATTCGGAATTTTATTCAAATTTTTTTCCTTTTTTTTTTGGCATTTTTTGAGTTTTTTTGGGGATTTTGGGGAAAATTTTTTTGCATTTTAATGGGAATTTTTTGGGATTTTTAACGGGGTTTTTTGGGGGATTTTTGTATTTTTTAGTGATTTTTGGTGGATTTTAATGGGATTTTTTCAGTTTTTAATGGGATTTTTTTTGGTTTTTAATGGTATTTTAATGGAATTTTTGGGGAATTTTAATGGGATTTTTTTGGATTTTATGGGATTTTTTTTTGGTTTTTAATGAGATTTTAATGGGATTTTTTAGCAATTTTAATGAGATTTTTTTGGATTTTAATGGGATTTTAATGGGATTTTTTATTTTAATGGATTTTTTTTGGTTTTTAATGAGATTTTAAAGGGATTTTTAGCAATTTTAATGAGATTTTTTTTTTGGATTTTAAAGAGATTTTAATGGGATTTTTTGGGATTTTTAACGGGGTTTTTTGGGGGGATTTTTGTGTTTTTTAGTGATTTTTTAAGTGGATTTTAATGGATTTTTTGCATTTTAATGAGATTTTTTGGGGATTTTTAACGGGTTTTTTGGGGGGATTTTTGTGTTTTTAAGTGATTTTTTGGTGGATTTTAATGGGATTTTTTTTTCAGATTTTAATGGGATTTTTTTTTTTCAGATTTTAATGGGATTTTTTTTGATTTTAATGGGATTTTTTGGGGGGATTTTAAAGAGATTTTAATGGGATTTTTTGGGGGGGATTTTGTATTTTTGAGTGATTTTTGGGTGGATTTTAATGAGATTTTTGGGGGATTTTAATGGGATTGGGGGGGGATTTTTGTGTTTTTTAGTGATTTTTTTGTGGTTTTTAATGGGATTTTTTGTGGTTTTTAATGGGATTTTAATGGGATTTTTTTCAGATTTTAACGAGATTTTAATGGGATTTTTTTTTTGATTTTAATGGGATTTTTTATTTTTATGGGATTTTTAAAATTTTAATGGGATTTTTTTTTTGGCTTTTAATTGGATTTTAATGGGATTTTTTTTAAAATGGGATTTTTTTGGTTTTTAATGAGATTTTTTTTTTATTTTAATGGGATTTTTTTTTTATTTTAACGGGGTTTTTGTGGGAATTTGATGGGAATTTTTCGGGATTGTTTTTGGGGGCACAGGAGAAGCTCCCCCGAGCGCGGAGGAGCTGCGGGTGCTGCGCTGGATTTTGGGGGGATTTTAATGGGATTTTAATGGGATTTTGGTGATTTTTAATGGGATTTTAATGGGATTTTTTTGGGATTTTTAATGGGATATTTTGGGATTTTTAACGGGGTTTTTTGGGGGGATTTTTGTGGTTTTTAGTGATTTTTGGTGGATTTTAATGGGATTTTTTTTGTTTTTAATGGGAATTTTATTGGATTTTAATGAGATTTTAATGGGATTTTTTTTTGGATTTTAATGGGATTTTTTTGGGATTTTTTTTATTTTAATGGGATTTTTTTTATTTTAACGGGGTTTTTGTGGGAATTTGATGGGAATTTTTCGGGATTGTTTTTCGGGGCGCAGGCGAAGCTCCCCTGAGCGCCGAGGAGCTGCGGGTGCTGCGCTGGATTTTGGGGGGAGTTTAATGGGATTTTAATGGGATTTTTTGGTGGATTTTAATGGGATTTTTTTTAATTTTAATGGGATTTTTTGTGGGAATTTTAATGGGATTTTTGTGATTTTTGGGTGGATTTTAACGGGATTTTTTTTACGGAATTTTTCGGGGCGCAGGCGAAGCTCCCCCGAGCGCGGAGGAGCTGCGGGTGCTGCGCTGGATTTTGGGGTCCCCCCCTGTGCCAGGGCGACGACGTCGCCGCCCAGAGCTTCCTCAGCCCCCGCGGGCACCACGTGCTGCTGGAGATCGGGCCCAGGTGAGGGGGAGAATTCGGGAATTTGGGGGAAAATTGGGGATTTTTGGGGAAATTTGGGGAAAAATTGGGGATTTTGGGGAAATTTGGGGAAATTTGGGGATTTTTTTGCGGATTTTTAAGGGATTTTAAAGGGATTTTTGGGGATTCTTAAGGGATTTTGGGGAGGATTTTTTGGGATTTTTAAGGGATTTTAAAGGATTTAAAAGGGATTTTTGGGAGGATTTTTTGGGGGATTTTTTTTTGGATTTTGGGGAAATTTGGGGGGAAAATTAGGGATTTTTTGGGGATTTTTTGGGGATTTTTGGGGGATTTTTTGGGGATTTTGGGGAGGATTTTTGGGGAATTTTTGGGGATTTTTAAGGGATTTTTGGGGAGGATTTTTGGGGAATTTTTGGGGATTTTTGGGAGAAATTTTGGGGAAATTTCGGGATTTTTTTTAATTTTTTGGGGATTTTAAACGGATTTTAAAGGGATTTTAAAGGATTTTAAAGGGATTTTTGGGGGTTTTAAAAACTTTTTGGAATTTTTTTGGGGATTTTTTGGGAATTTTTTGGGATTTTTTTTGGATTTTGGGGGGGGGGTTGGATTTTTTGGGGGATTTTTTAATTTTGGGGAAGGATTGTGGGGAAATTTTGAGGATTTTGGGGGGATTCTTTTTCGGGATTTGAGGAGAATTCCCGGGAATTTGGGGAAATTTGGGATTTTTTTGGATTTTTTGGCAATTTTGGGGGGAATTTGGGAGGATTTAGGGAAATTTTGGGGGGATTTGGGGGGGAGTTTGGGAGGATTTGGGGGAAATTTTGGGATTTTTTTGGGAATTTTTGGGATTTTTTTGGATTTGGGGGGGAATTTAGGGAAATGTTTGGGATTTTGGGAGGAATTTGGGGGATTTTGGGAGGAATTTGGGAGGATTTTGGGAACATTTAGGATTTTATGGGATATTTGGGGAATTTTTGGGGGATTTGAGAGGAGATTTGGGGAGATTTCAGGGCTTTTGGGGAGGATTTGGAGGGATCTGGGGATAATTAATTTTTGGGATAATTAATTCCAGGATTAATTAATTTTAGCCTTGGGCTGCGCACGCCCCTGTCCCTTTGTCACCCCTGGGGTGGAATTTTCGTGTTTTCTTCGTTTTAAAATTTTTTTTTTCTTTTTTTTTTGGGAATTCAGGGATAATTTTTGAGGATAGCTGATTAATCTGGGGATAATTAATGAATTTTGGGTTAATTGCAGGCTGGGGATGTGCACGCCCCTGTCCACCAACGCCGTGTCCCTGTGCCAGGCGGCCGGGCTGAGCCGCGTCCGGCGCCTGGAGAGATCCCGGAGAATCCTGGTGCAGGTGGGGACAGGGAGGGGACAGAGGGGACAGGGGGGGACAATGGGGGGACAGCGGGGGGATTGGGGACATTGGGGGGACAGCGGGGGGATTGGGGACATTGGGGGACATTGGGGACACTGGGGGGACATTGGGGGGATTGGGGACAATGGGGGGACATTGGGGACAGTGGGGGGACATTGGGGACAATGGGGACATTTGGGGACAGTGGGGACATTGGGGACAGTGGGGACATCGGGGACAGTGGGGACAGTGGGGACAGTGGGGACATTTGGGACAATGGGGACATTTGGGGACAGTGGGGACAATGGGGACAATGGGGACATTGGGGACAGTGGGGACATTGGGGACAGTGGGGACAATGGGGACAGTGGGGACATTGGGGGGATTGGGGACAATGGGGACATTGGGGACACTGGGGACATTGGGGACAATGGGGACATTGGGGACATTGGGGGGATTGGGGACAATGGGGACATTTGGGGTCGTTGGGGACAATGGGGACATTGGGACATTGGGGACATTGGGGACAGTGGGGACATTGGGGACAATGGGGACAGTGGGGACAGTGGGGGACAATGGGGACATCGGGGGGATTGGGGACATTGGGGACACTGGGGACATTGGGGACATTGGGGGGATTGGGGGATTGGGGACACTGGGGGACATTGGGGACAGTGGGGGGATTGGGGACATTGGGACAATGGGGACAGTGGGGACATTGGGGACACTGGGGACAATGGGGATTCCCAATGGATCAAACCATTATTAGATAATGGGGGCGGCTCACTGGGTCCAACCATTATTGCATAATGGGGGGATCCCATTGGGTCCAACTATAATGGGTGGTTCCCAATGGGCCAAACCATTATTGGATAATGGGGGGGATCCCAGTGGGTTTTGCCATTACAGGGTTTCCCAGTGGGTTCTACCATTATTGGGGAATTGGGGGGGATCCCGATGGATCAAATCATTATTGGATAACCTGGGGGTTCCCATGGGGTTCTACCATCATAAATCACGGGGGGGATCCCATTGGGTTCTGCCATTATTGGGTCCCAAATTGAGGGATTGAACCATTATTAGATAATGGGGAATCCCATTGGTTCTACCATTATTGGGGAATTACAGGGGGAACCCATTGGGTTCTACCATTAATGGATGACCCAGTGGGATCCCATTGGGTTCTACCATTATTGGGTAATTCGGGGGATCCCATTGGCTTCTACCATTATTGTGTAATTGAGGGGTTCTCAATGGGTCAAACCATTATTGGATAATGGGGGGGGAATCCCGTTGGGTTCTACCATTATTGTGTAATTGAGGGTTCTCAATGGGTCAAACCATTATTGGATAATGGGGGGATCCCATTGGGTTCTACCATTGGGAGATGAGCGGGGGGGGGGCCCCCGATGGGCTCAACCATTACAGGAGGGTCCCAATGGGTCAAACCATTATTGTGTAAGTGGGGGGAATCCCGTTGGGTTCTACCATTATTGTGTAATTGAGGGGTTCTCAATGGGTCAAACCATTATTGGATAATGGGGGGATCCCATTGGTTCTACCATTGGGAGATGAGTGGGGGTGGTCCCCGATGGGCTCAACCATTACGGGAGGGTCCCAGTGGGTCAAACCATTATTGTGTAAATGGGGGGAATCCCGTTGGGTTCTACCATTATTGTGTAATTGAGGGGTTCTCAATGGGTCAAACCATTATGGGATAATGGGGGGGGAATCCCGTTGGGTTCTACCATTATTGTGTAATTGAGGGGTTCTCAATGGGTCAAACCATTATTGGATAATGGGGGGGAATCCCATTGGGTTCTACCATTGTGTAATTGAGGGGTTCTCAATGGGTCAAACCATTATTGGATAATGGGGGATCCCATTGGGTTCTACCATTGGGTCCCACCATTATTGGGATTTCCAGGGGGATCCCAATGGGCTCAACCATCGAGAGCTGACTCGGGGGCGGGGGGTGTGACAAAAAAATACCCAAAAATCCCCCCCCCCCCAAAAAATCGCAACGAAACAGCGAAAAATATTTAAAAAAAACCCCAAACCCCCCGGGAAATTCGCCCCAAACCGGCCGGAGCTCCTCCCCTCACAAACCCCCGCCCGTCGGCAGCTGGCGGCACCGGCGGCGCCGGGGCTGCGGGAGCGGCTGGGCCGGGCGCTGCACGACGCCATGACGGAGCAGCTGTACCCCGAGCCGCTGGCGACGTTCGAGGTGCCCGCGCGCCCCGCGCCCGTCACCACCGTCGACGTCCTGGGCAGGGGCCGGGCGGCGCTGCAGGAGGCGGACGCGGAGCTGGGTGAGGGAGCCGGGGGGACAGCGGGGGGATTGGGGGGAGTGGGGATAATGGGGGGGTTGGGGGGAGTGGGGGGGATTGGGGGGAGTGGGGGGACTGGGGACATTGGGAACAGTGGGGTCAATGGGAACAGTGGGGCCAGTGGGGACATTGGGGACATTGGGGACAGTGGGGACAATGGGGACAATGGGGACAGTGGGGACATTGGGGACATTGGGGACAGTGGGGACAGTGGGGTCAATGGGGACATTGGGGACATTGGGGACAGTGGGGACAGTGGGGACATTGGGGACATTGGGACAGTGGGGACAGTGGGGTCAATGGGAACAGTGGGGTCACTGGGGACATTGGGGACATTGGGGTCAATGGGGTCAATGGGGACATTGGGGACAATGGGAACAGTGGGGTCAGTGGGGACATTGAGGTCACTGGGGTCATTGGGGACAATGAGGTCAATGGGACAATGGGGTCACTGAAGTCACTGGGGTCAATGGGGTTAATGGGTCACTGGGGTCAATGGGGTCACTGAGGTCACTGGGGTCAATGGGGACATTGGGGTCAATGGGGTCAATGGGGTCACTGGGGACATTGGGGTCAATGGGGTCAATGGGATCAATAGGTCACTGGGGTCACTGGGGTCAATGGGGTCAGTGGGGTCAATGGGGACATTGGGGTCAATGAGGTCAATGAGGTCACTGGGGTCAATGGGGTCAATGGGGACACTGGGGTCACTGGGGATATTGGGGTCACTGGGGTCACTGGGGACATTGGGGACAATGGGGTCAATGGGGTCACTGAGGACATTGGGGACAATGGGGACAATGGGGTCACGGGGGTCAATGGGGTCACTGAGGTCACTGGGGTCAATGAGGTCAATGGGGTCAATGGGGTCAATAGGTCACTGGGGTCACTGGGGTCAATGGGGTCAGTGGGGTCACTGGGGTCAATGAAGTCACTGGGGTCACTGAGGTCACTGGGGTCACTGGGGTCACTGGGGTCACTGGGGTCAATGGGGTCACTGAGGTCAATGGGGTCACTGGGGCACTGAGGTCACTGGGGTCAATGGGGTCACTGAGGTCAATGGGGTCACTGGGGACATCGGGATTTTGGGACATTTGGGGATTTTATGGGAATTTTCGGTGATTTCTGGGGATTTTTCGGGAAATTTTTGGGGTACTTGAAATTGTTTCTTATTTTGGGGGGAAATTTCCAGAATTTCTCAATTTTCTCTCAATTTTCTCTCAATTTTCTCTCAATTTTCTCTCAATTTTCTCTCAATTTTCTCTCAATTTTCTTTCAATTTTCTCAATTTTAATTCAATTTTCTCTCAATTTTCTCAATTTTAATTCAATTTTCTCATTCAATTTTCTCAATTTTAATTCAATTTTAATTCAATTTAATTCAATTTTCTCAATTTTCTCTCAATTTTCTCAATTTTCTCAATTTTTATTCAATTTTCTCTCCAAAAAAAGCGGAATTTTTTGTGACTCTTTCCTGGGTTCGGGCCGGGGTTTTTTGGAATTTTTTTGGAATTTTTTTTGGATTTCTTTTGGATTTTTTTTGGAATTTTTTTGGAATTTTTTTGGATTTTTTTTGGATTTTTTTTGGAATTTTTTTGGATTTTTTTTGGAATTTTTTGTAATTTTTTTGGGAATTTTTTGGGAATTTTTTTGGATTTTTTTTTTAATTTTTGGGAATTTTTTGGGAATCTTTTGGGAATCTTTTCCCCTCTCCAGGCCTGGCCTTCGACTCGTGGGACCTGGAGTTCTACACGCGGCTCTTCCAGAAGGCGGGAGGAACCCGACCTCGGTGGAGCTCTTCGACCTGGCCCAGAGCAACAGGTGACCCCGGAATTCCCGGGAAAATGGAAAAAATTCCCGGGGAAAACGGCAAAAAATCCCAGGAAAACGACAAAAAATCCTGGAAAAATGGCAAAAATCCCAGAAAAACGACAAAAAATCCCATTAAAACCACAAAAAGTCCCATTAAAACCACAAAAATTCCCATTAAAACCACCAAAATTCCTGGAAAAATGGCAACAAATCCCCAAAAATGGCAAAAAATCCCAGAAAATGGCAAAAAAATCCCATTACAGAAAATGGCAAAAAAATCCCATTAAAGCCCTTGAAATTCCCATTAAAACCACCAAAATTCCAGAAAAACGGCAAAAAATCCTGAAAAACGGCAAAAAATCCTGGAAAATGGCAGAAATTCCCATTAAAACCACCAAAATTCTTGGGAAAGAAAACCACCAAAAATTTCCAGGAAAATGGCAAAAAAATCTCAGAAAAATGGTAAAAAATCCCATTAAAACCACAAAAATTCCCATTAAAATGACCAAAATTCTTAGAAAAACGGCAAAATGCTACAGAATGATGACGATGACGATGATGATGTTGATGAGGATGGTGATGATGTCGGTGTTGATGACGATGTCGATGATGATGATGGTGACGATGATGATGATGATGGTGATGATGATGTGCTGATGGTGACAATGTTGATGATGATGACGATGTTGATGATGATGACAGTGATGATGATAACAATGATGACGATGATGATGACGATGACGATGGTGATGATGGTGATGGTGATGATGACAATGGTGATGGTGATGATGTCAATGTTGATGATGATGTCGGTGTTGATGATGATGACGATGATGATGGTGATGATGATAACAATGATGACAATGATGATGACGATGTCAATGTTGATGATGACGATGACGATGTTGATGACGATGATGATGATAACAACGATGATGGTGATGATGATGATGATGGTGATGGTGATGATGATGTGCTGATGGTGACAATGTTGATGATGACGACAGTGATGATGATAAAAATGATGACGATGACGGTGACGGTGATGGTGATGGTGATGGTGTGATGGTGATGATGGTGATGATGGTGTTGATGGTGATGACGATGGTGATGATTACGATGATGATCATGGTGATGGTGATGATGACAATGGTGATGGTGATGATGTCAATGTTGATGATGATGTCGGTGATGATGATGTCGGTGGTGATGGTGATGATGATGTGCTGATGGTGACAATGTTGATGATGACAGTGATGACGATGATGATGATGACGATGGTGATGACAATGTTGATGGTTACGATGATGATGATGATGACGATGACGATGATGATGATGACGTTGGTGATGACAATGATTATGGTGATGGTGATGGTGATGATGACGATGTTGATGACAATGATGATGATGACGGTGATGACGATGCCGATTATGTCGGTGTTGATGACGACGATGACGATGCCAATGTTGATGATGATGATGATGACAATGATGACAATGTTGATGATGATGATGTCAGTGATGCTGACGATGATGACAATTATGTTGATGATGATGATGACGATGTTGACGATGACGATGTCAATGTTGATGATGATGACGATGATGACGTCGGTGTCCCGCAGTGAGCACAGCCCTCACTGGCTCTTCAGGGGCCGCCTGTCCCTGCCCGGGTCGCTGCGACCGGCACAGCTCTGATGGGGGTGGAGGTGACGGTGACGATGGTGACGATGATAAGGATGATGATGACGATGATGCGATGGTGACGATGACGATGGTGATGATGTGATGATGATGATGTCAATGTTGATGATGATGATGATGAAGATGACACTGATGACGATGATGGTGATGATGTCATTGTTGATGATTATGATGAAGATGATGACACTGATGACAATGATGATGGTGCTGGTGATGATGTTGACAATGATGATGATGACATTGATGATGACGGTGATGGTGATGATGATGATGACGATGTTGACGATGACGATGTCAATGATGATGACGATGTCAATGATGATGACGATGACGTCGGTGTCCCGCAGTGAGCACAGCCCTCACTGGCTCTTCAGGGGCCGCCTGTCCCTGCCCGGGTCACTGCCACCGGCACAGCTCTGATGGGGGTGGAGGTGACGGTGACGATGGTGACGATGGTGACGGTGATGGTGATGATGATGATGATGATGACAATGTTGATGGCGATTGGTGATGATGACGATGATGACGATGATGATGTCGGTGTTGATGACGATGATGACAATGTTGATGATGATGATGTCAGTGATGATGATGATGATGACAATTATGTTGACGATGACGATGTCAATGATGATGACGATGTCAATGTTGATGATGATGACGATGACGTCGGTGTCCCGCAGCGAGCACAGCCCGCACTGGCTCTTCAGGGGCCGCCTGTCCCTGCACGGGTCACTGCCACCGGCACAGCTCTGATGGGGGTGGAGGTGACAGTGACGATGGTGACGATGGTGACGGTGATGGTGATGGTGATGATGATGATGTCAATGATGATGATGATGATGTCGGTGTTGATGACGATGATGATGATGTTGATGATGATGATGACGATGACGATGTTGACAATGACGATGTCAATGATGATGACGATGATGATGTCGGTGTTGATGCCAATGTTGATGATGCCAATGTTGATGATGATGACGATGTTGTCAATGATGATGTTGACGATGACGGTGTCAATGATGATGATGATGACGATGATGATGATGACGATGATGACGATGACGATGTCAATGATGACGATGACGTCGGTGTCCCGCAGCGAGCACAGCCGGCACTGGTTCTTCAAGGGCCGCCTGTCCCTGGACGGCCGCGCCCTGCCCGGGTCGCTCTTCGGGCGCCTCATGGACACCCAGAGCTCCTCCCACCCCAACAACGTCATCAAGTTCTGTGACAACAGCAGGTGGGGGACACTGGGGACACCGGGGACACCGGGGACACCTGGGGACACCGGGGACACCTGGGGACACCGGGGACAGCTGAGAGACCTGGGGACACCTGGGGACACCTGGGGACACCTGGGGACACCGGGGACAGCTGAGAGACCTGGGGACACCTGGGGACACCTGGGGACACCTGGGGACACCGGGGACCATGGGGACACCTGGGGACACCTGGGGACAGCTGGGGACAATGGGGACACCTGGTTTTTGGGGTTTTCAGTGACCCTGGGTCAGATTTTGGGCTGAATTCTGTCATTTTTGGGGTTTTTGGGGTTTTCAGTGACCCCGGGTCAGATTTTGGGGTGAATTCTGTCATTTTTGGGGTTTTTGGGGACCCCGGGTCAGATTTTGGGGTGAATTCTGTCATTTTTGGGGTTTTCAGTGACCCCAGGTCAGATTTTGGGGTGAATTCTGTCATTTTTGGGGTTTCCTGGGTCGGTTTTTGGGGTTTTCAGTGACCCCGGGTCAGATTTTGGGGTGAATTCTGTCATTTTTGGGGTTTTTGGGGTTTTCAGTGACCCCAGGTCAGATTTTGGGGTGAATTCTGTCATTTTTTGGGTTTTGGGGTTTTCAGTGACCCCGAGTCAGATTTTGGGGTGAATTCTGTCATTTTTGGGGTTTTTGGGGTTTTCAGTGACCCCGGGTCAGATTTTGGGGTGAATTCTGTCATTTTTGGGGGTTTTGGGGTTTTCAGTGAGCCCAGGTCAGATTTTGGGGTGAATTCTGTCATTTTTGGGGTTTTGGGGTTTTCAGTGACCCCGGGTCAGATTTTGGGGTGAATTCTGTCATTTTTGGGGTTTCCTGGGTCAGTTTTTGGGGTTTTCAGTGACCCCGAGTCAGATTTTGGGCTGAATTCTGTCATTTTTGGGGTTTTGGGGTTTTCAGTGACCCCGGGTCAGATTTTGGGGTGAATTCTGTCATTTTTGGGGTTTTCAGTGACCCCGGGTGAGATTTTGGGCTGAATTCTGTCATTTTTGGGGTTTTGGGGTTTTCAGTGACCCCGGGTCAGATTTTGGGGTGAATTCTGTCATTTTTGGGGTTTTCAGCGACCCCGGGTCAGATTTTGGGCTGAATTCTGTTGTTTTTGGGTTTCCTGGGTCGGTTTTTGGGGTTTTCAGTGACCCCGGGTCAGATTTTGGGCTGAATTCTGTCATTTTTGGGGTTTTTGGGGTTTTCAATGACCCCCGGGTGAGATTTTGGGCTGAATTCTGTCATTTTGGGGGTTTTGGGGGTTTTCAGTGACCCCAGGTCAGATTTTGGGGTGAATTCTCTCATTTTTGGGGTTTTTGGGGTTTTCAGCGACCCCAGGTCAGATTTTGGGGTGAATTCTCTCATTTTTGGGGTTTTCAGTGACCCCAGGTCAGATTTTGGGCTGAATTCTGTCATTTTTGGGGTTTTGGGGTTTTCAGTGCCCCAGGATCAGATTTTGGGGTGAATTCTGTCATTTTTGGGGTTTTCAGTGACCCCGGGTCAGATTTTGGGGTGAATTCTGTCATTTTTGGGTCATTTTGGGGTTTTCAGTGACCCCGGGTCAGATTTTGGGGTGAATTCTGTCGTTTTTGGGTTTCCTGGGTCAGTTTTTGGGGTTTTCAGTGACCCCGAGTCAGATTTTGGGGTGAATTCTGTCATTTTTGGGGTTTTGGGGTTTTCAGTGACCCCGGGTCAGATTTTGGGCTGAATTCTGTCATTTTTGGGGTTTTCAGTGACCCCAGGTCGGATTTTGGGGTGAATTCTGTCATTTTTGGGGTTTTCAGTGACCCCGGGTCAGATTTTGGGGTGAATTCTGTCATTTTTGGGTTTTTGGGGTTTTCAGTGACCCCGGGTCAGATTTTGGGGTGAATTCTGTCATTTTTGGGGTTTTGGG